>JAUJYS010004807.1:0-11577 GCA_033995665.1 Melogona broelemanni | reverse complement strand
CCACGCAGGCGGAATCCATGCCCGACGTCTGGTGGAACACCTTCAGCATGGTGTCGCGGCATCGCTCGGTCAGACTGTCGATGTCGTCGCTGGTCAGCCCCTTGGTCGAGATCGGCTCGAGCACGGTGACAATAATGGTGCCTGCCCGCGCAACAAGAGATACGTGGATGAGCACACACGAGCATATATATAGGACATATCTTATACCAAAGTGACAGTCCAAAATTAGTTTCCATCTTCGAACTTTGACGCCGACGAGCGCAAATACAGATTTATGCAACACACGCAGTGTTGGGGTCGTTCCTTTCCAAAAGGAACAGATTCCAATTCCCGTGAATCCGAAGAAAAAAGGAATCTGTTACCGTTCCAGTTCCTACAGAAATTAAAAGGAACCTGGGCGTTCCTAGTTCCTTTTTGAAAGGAACCAGGATCTTTTCCGTTCCTTCGATGTGGTGTGATTCGAAGTGGTGTGATATTCACAATTTTTTTTGTTTCATTACGTTCATGATGACGTCAAATAGACATTTGCGGGAATTGAACTCAAGGACATATGTCGATTTGCGGACACACATCAAAATCTTTAGCAATTTCTGTTTGATGCTGTAAACCACACTGTCGACACAATTTGGAACATTGTACTAGCACTATGGCAAAAGGAACACCTTACACGGAAAAGAAACCCCCGTTCAAGTTCCTAACGGCTCTTATGACGCGTCATCGAAGTTTGAATAAATGATGAAGTCACTTACCGGATTCGAAAATCTTCTTCTTGGGGTCGTAGAACTTCTGGTAAGACGAGAAGATGATCGGCAAAATTGGTAGCTGGGTGTTACAAAAAATAAAATGAAATTAATAAATAAAAATTGAAATAAAAATCGAAGAAATAAATGTATTAGAAATGCATAAGACACCGACGCGGCAAATCAAACATGAACTATGATGAAAGACGGCAATCTTTAATTTCAAAATCGTTATCTACTTTCAAATGATGATGGTAATCCGATGATCAGATAACCTTCGCTACTTGCAAATTTAAGAAATGTGTGCATGCAATTCGTACGGTGCGGTCGGTCCTGGGTTCGAGTCCTGGCAAAGGCTCTCGTTTATTCGACGAGCCGCGATACTGGTGTCACCCCTGAGCTTCCTAGAGCTTAGGGGTGGATCCTGCAGCGTGGCTATACCAGCTGCCATTCCCCTTCCCTACCCTACCCCTCACATATCGTCATAGCGACACGAGGGGTAGGACCGAATACGATTTTATGTTTAAACTAGTTATGTTTATTGTAATAATCTACGTTTTGACTCATAATGGTAAGCTATTGTCATTTTTAAAACACTAATTTTTGTATTTTTCTTTCTTCTATAGTGCCGATAGTGAAATTAGTCTCAAACAACATGGATGAAATTGAAGTTGGTGAGTACCGAAAGGTTTTTTATCAGCAGTTTTATTGAAATATTTTAGTTAATATATTCTGATGTCATGGCAAAGTTGTTATCTTTCAAGCAATATTTTTTGTGTTATTTTTCGATGTTTGCACAATTTACAGAGTATGTCCCGTCTAGCTCTGTGGGTTTGGCAGCATACTCCGATGCGGGCGGTCCCGGGTTCGATTCCCGGCGCAGGCTCTCGTTTATTCGATCCTGGGGTACTGGTGTCATCTCTCACAGGCTCGACTGAGGCTAAGGGGTGATTAATTCATCCTAAGCTCCCTGTCCAGAGCTTAAGGGTGAAGGCAGCCTGTCTATAACAGTTGAGTCTTAGGAACAACTGTGTTATGTAACGATATAAAGATTAATTTTCTACACGACCACAAGGATGATGAACGGCAACTTTATCTGGATATAAACAGTTTTTAATTCTGTAGATTCAGAAGCACCTATAATACGAAGTCATTAGACATAACCTGCACATCAACTGTTAATGTTTAATAATAATAATGTACAATGTATATCCAGAAAAAGGTTGGCGTTCATCATTCTTTTGGTCATAAATAATATTCATGTTTATATCAGCTTGGATATACCAGCTGTCATTTTTTTCCTTTCCTAGGAACTACAGGAAAACTAGTCTAAAAATGCATTTTTCCTTTGATAATTTCTTCTATAGCATACGGTGGTGAAGTATGCAATGGTGAAATAGCAGGACTTCGTATATTTATGAAATCATGCAGCAACGAACCAGAGGGTGACTTTACCGAAGTGTTACTTGTATGCAAACAGGACAACGGAACCAAACTGAAGGATATCAAAAAGAGTTAGTAAAATTGCCATCAGTTTTTCCTCAACAATATTTTATCAAAGTGTAGGAGCACGGCTAAATCAGATTTTAAGAACGATTGAATTGACAAAGTAAATTGCTCAACACTTACCCTGCGTCATTATCCATTGAAATTTGAAGTAATTTAAAACTGTTTTGATCGTGAATTACGAGAGAACCAGTAATTCAGATTTACGGAGGATCTTTGGTGACTTTCGTTTTTTTCTCCTAATATTTTCGACAGCGTTATGACCAAAATTATGTTTTCAATTTCTTCAAATTTGTATGGACACGGACTGTGGGTAAGTGTGCTTCGAGCAAGTCGAGCAATTCAATCATTCGTTTAATCTTGTACGTTCGTAGCATTATGTATGAAAGTATTTGTAGGAGCCGGACGATTAATAACTGATTATTACGGTTAATAAAATATTGCATCGAATAATTTTTTTATTTAAAACGTGCCTCTTTGCAACTCACGTTGTTTCTCCAGATATTTTCTACGGCATTATTACGACCTGCAAGATTTTAGCAACACGAGGGGTACAGAATCTCCTGTAGCGATACTACAGTGTGATCACTAATAGAGATCCAGATCCAAAAGAACGTGTAAAGTAAACCTTTATTTTTTTTTTCAGTCAATTCTGCGATGGAAATGGTGTTCGATGATCGTCTCAAACTACTCCACAAAATAATTTTCAATAATGTCGTTTCTGTAAGTAAATGAAAAAAACAACAAAGTAACAAATGCAAATTATGCAACAAAAAAAACCTGGTGATTAAATTATTGTTATTAATTAAAATTCAAAACGTAACGTCCGTCATAATTCTTCTTATGCACATCTATTTTTTTTTTAAATTATAGTTACAGAACACAAAGAATAATTTAAAAGAATTTGACGGCTTGAATTCCAAGAGGGATTCTCCCGAATATGACAGGGTGTTATCTAAATTAATTAGGTAAGAAATGTCTAATATTAAGTAAATAAAAAAATGCAGAATCACCATAGTCGAGTATTGGATAAATTTGAAATGACTGATTTGATTTTGCGAGTTGTTCGATTTTGTTTGACTAGAAACATTTACCCACTGTGTAATCAGTTGCAAAATTCTCCAGTAACTTAAAATGCTAGGTTATACTAAGTTTAACTCGAGTTTGTTCTAAATATATTATTTTTTTTATTTAGAAATATTTGTTAATTCCACATCTGTGTTGTCGGGCTCCACACTCTTTCATATTATAATAATATTGCTGTATTTCCGAGAAAAATTTAAATTTGAAAGGTGTCTTCATTGTATTATTTTGATTTAATAATTTGAAAAATAAGAAGGCGTCCCTAAGATTCGAAGTGAATGCTCGATGTTACAATATCTAGTGCTGCTTATTTTATTTATTTATTATTATTTTTTTTAATTGGCAATGATTACACTAGACATAACACAAGATTATGTACCCCTCTAATCGCTTGAGCAATTGTGGATGGGGCACATTTCGAATAACAAAAGCTCGAGCCGGGAATCGAACCCGAGATCGCCACACACATGGCGGATGATCTCACAGAGGTACCACGAGCTAAGTCGGAAGTGCAATTGACTGCGGTGCGGGTGGCCCGGGTTCGATTCCTAGCGCGGCCTTTCGTTTATTCGATCCCGGGATGCTGGTAAAAATGTGCCACCCTCACGAGGGGTGCAGAATCTCCTGCAGTGATATTCGCTACAGTGACCAACAATAATAAAAGATTATATTTTCTCGTGCACATTCTTATCCCCAAAATTGAACCAATCTTGTAACCTATTTCAGGAGTGAAGGAAAAACCCTGAAAAGGTTTTGCAAAACTCTGCAGCTCAAGCCCAGCGACACCCACATCGGAATGGCTATGACTGTGCTGGACTTCCTAATGAACCCCTCCAAGGAAGCCACCATGTCCAACAGCCCTCTATTACCAAACCGCAAATGCAAAACATGCAAACCAAAGAAGCAACGAAGAAGTATCGAGCCTAAAGAAGAGGAGGTTGATCAACCTGCAGGCCCCCACCCAGTCCTCATGATAGCCGAAGTCTTGACCATCATTTTCGGGTTCCTCAGCACCCGCAACATGGGCAGGGTGGCCAGGGTATGCCGCACCTGGCGTGATTCTGCCTACACGAAACACCTGTGGCGACACGTGGTGGCAGATTGGCGGCCCTATGAGAAGAATCCAACCCTGGTGTCGAGTTTTGTTAAACGCGGCATCAGCCAATGGCGTGTGCTTGATCACCAACACCGGTTCAAATTCGTGATGGACACATCAGATATAAGTTCAGTCGATCTTCGTGGCTGGGCGTCCATCACCAACCTTGATGTCCGCAAGGTCTTAGGTCAAATAGGCAAACCACGATCGTTAAGGATTACGAGTTCGGAGATCACCGATGAGCTCATGTTCTACCTGGCTATCAAGGTGCCCACCCTTCTCAATCTGGATCTAACTGACTGTACGAAGATCACGGACGACGGGATTCAAGAGCTGATCCAACGTCCTCCAGGTGACGTCAGACTTCAGCTCGAATCGTTGTCAGTCAACTGCAAAAATATAACCGATGACTCGCTGCGTCGCCTTCAGTTGGACATGCCCAGTCTCAAGAGTCTGTGTCTCCGTGGTAGTAGATTCACAGATCGGGGCGTCGAATATCTTTCTCAGATGGCCAACCTGGAAGAGCTGGACCTCAGTTACAATAGAGGTTGGAACAGCGAGGTTAAGTTCGACAGCCTCGTGAATGGCAGCGCCAAGTTAGTCAAACTAGTGGTGGTAGAGTGTTCTTTCGTAAACGATGCTATGCTGAAGGTGTTAGCCGAGATTCCCACCCTGCGTGTGCTCAACCTGTCCGATAATGATGGCGTCTCAGATGGCGGACTGGCCCACTTGGTGGCTGGTAAATCCATGGTGGAACATCTGAATCTAGCCAATTGTCAAACGGTGACAAATGTCGGATTGAAACATCTGTCCAAGTTGGACGGCTTAAACAGTCTTACTTTTTTGGTGTAACGCCGTCACCGAGGTTGGGCTGGATTACCATAGTCTGTCCAAATCTGACCCTCAACAACAGTGCAATTTTTCGCCCGTAGGTGTGGAATGTGGGTAATAATGTCCAACATGATGGCAATGGGCTGTGTAACATTGTTGTAATGTTTATAAGTACAGGCTTGTTTTTTATTTTTTATTATCTAATTGCTCACAGTTCATAGCGATGCATTTTGCCCCTCACCTCGCCAACAATAATCCATTTGGTGAGGGACAATTCGTTGAGTTCAAGTTTACAATGTAAAGCAAGACAAAAAAGTGAAATAAAAGCCAAATTATGAAACTGGTTTTGTCATTCTACTTGCCCTTTATAATAAAACAAAATTTCCGCCACCGTCTCCGGACTGGACGCCCTGGACAGGGGGCGTGGCGCGGTGGGCCTATTGGTGACCGGATGCGAGAATATTTATGCAACGGTTTTGTCGTACATCAGCAGTGGTCGCTTCCGGTTGATCAGTATTGACGAAAGATAGGTTGGCTAGAAGGACGGAAATATGGGAACGGGAATCCGGACATGGGGATTCCGGTGACCAGAACGGATCGCGGAACCAGTACTTGTTTAAGCAGTCCAATTTCGATGACCTTCACTACGAGCGAAACCACGTTGAGTTCAGAATCGGTGGACACGACTAAGTTCCGTTCTTGGTTTTACTTTCGGCGAAAACGTGGATTTTACCAATTAGTTTCTGCTTTTAATATTTTCATTTTCGTTCTAATAAATTTCCTATTCTAGTTTTTTTTATCGATTGACAAGTTACACTCGAAGGCAAATATATTTTTCCTGACATATTTGGTGTAATACAATTATTTCTGTTGAATGTTAATTGCAATTCTTTATCTATCGGAGAGATGTATTAGTTTTTCAGAAATGTGGTTGTCAACTATTATTTTTAATATATACAACAAAAATTAAAGGTAAAAAATTAGTGATTTCTTCTGGTTTAAACCGATCGCAAATTTTAAATTTTCTATCATTTTTGTTTTCGCATTTATTTATATGTTGTATTTATATATATTGTTTATATGTATTTTTTGTGTGTGCAGCTGTGGTAAAAATCGCTTTTGTTCAAAGATTAAAAATATTTGCTTCGAATTTGAACGTTACTATTATTCAATTATTTTACCAGCTTTTTGGGGAGTAACGTCCGAAAACGGGACGTTATTTCTGTTAAATTCATTTTTGAGTAGCTTTGTAACGGTTTAGTTACTTTTTGTTTCAGTAATGGGACTAATTTTTGTTTTGATACTTTTTTATGACGTTCCTTTTTTTTGTCACCGTTACATTTTTTACAATTTATATAAAAACCTGTAAACGCGCTCGCTTCATACTATGCGCAGAATGCATAGAAATTTTCCCCAAGAAAATTTTGATTCTTATAATTCGAACGAGGAATCTTAAATCATTTGATTACAATGTAATAATGGACTGGTAACCTCAATATAAAAAACAAATATTTTTTTTTTAACTTTGTGCACAATTTTATTTTTTTTTTTTTAATCGTATGGTATTTTGTACTTACAGGATTTTTCCGAATATTTTTCAACAAACTGCTGAATAGGAGACGTCATGGCTTGAGTTGAAAATGGTGAGCATCAAAGACATTTTATTTCATGTACCATGTCTGGTTTGAATCTGGTCTGGTCTGGTTTGGTTCGTCGCAGCCCAGTCGGTTGCGACAGGTATTTTTGTATAGCGAACATGTTTTCGGTTCTCGGCGCGGGCTGTACTGTACTTTTGAATGTACTTACAAAACGTGGTGTAGCGCTTTTCGCTAAAATAATTAGTAAAGAAAACTTTGACGTAAACTTTGCACGGTAGAATGTTCATCTCCGCTAAAATCCACAGTATGTACGCGTATGAAGACAAAAATAAAGAAACAAAATTGAGACGTACTTGTACATTAATATTCGTCGAACCGAAACGAGTCAACGAAGAACGAGATTATGAAATAAAATAAAAACAATCATTTTGAGTTTAATTTCACAATTTCGTTCATCGTTGACACGTTTCGGTTCGACGAATACGACGAGACGTACAAGTACGTCTCAATTTTTTCATCTTCATACGCATACTTCATACTGTGCTCGAACCATCTTTTTTTTCGATTCCATAGATTTTTGTTTTTGGTTGAATTGACAAATTTTAGTTGGGTAAATTTGCAACATATTTTTACTTCGCCATTGTTATCTAACTCAACTTACAATTATCACACACAGTCAGTTTCACCGAAACGACGGTAGATGGTGTAACTAACGCATTTATTACGCATGAACGAAAAATATTCAAATAAATTTATTTTAAATTTCATTTGAACAACGCCAAGAAAATTAATTGACACAAGTACACAACACAAATTGCACAAAAACAACACACAATTTTTAATTTTCACAAAAAAATAAGTTATTTTGTACCAAAACAAAGACCAATATTATTTTCTTTTGAAAAACGAAACAATACCTGTAGATCTATTTTTTATCATCACAAATTACTCAGTCACTCACAAATTGCACAGTTTATATAATCCATGTGTACCGAAATCTTAAAACGTACAAAATTAATTTTAACTGGTATTAGATCTTGCGAAACTGCTTATCAACAAAGTTGAAAGTCAGAAAAGAAAGAAAAAAAATGACGAACGATTACAATGACGTCATTCCTCATCAGCAAGATTGCCGCCGATAAGCAGTGGCCCTCTCAGTTCTGTATCCAGGTCCTGATATTCACTCTTAATTGGTTCCAACGCCATATCTCTTGGGACCTCATCGTGAATAACATCTGGTGCCTTTGGTATGGCGTGACTCTGAAATCGAGTCTTCAATCCATCATCCAGCAGATAGAATCCAGTTTCTGTGTAAGAAGCCGATCGGATGAACCGTCCATGGCTATCCAACGGATCCACATCCAAGCCAGCCACTCCCAGCGCAGCCTGCTGCTCGATACAGTTGATGCTAGGTGGCATCATATATGGCACTACCGGTCCGACAGGCTCCATGGGCCAAAGCGGGAACACAGTGGAGGTGTTCTCCAGCGGCCTGAGGGGAAACGGTGGGTAAGTAGGCATGAAGCCAGGCAGGGGGAACGGTTGGGTGTAGTTGAACTTGCCGGGATTCAGCGGCTGGCGTTTACCACGGATACTGGATGAGTCATACTCTGATGGTGAGGCTTCAGTCACATCCATATTATTCTCAGTGGTCGGTGCGGCTGTCTCACTTTGATTGCTGTCATTGGCCAGTTGTCCAGATGCAATATCAGCCAGATTTCTGTCATTGATCAGTTGTCCTGATGTTTTGGGAATATCTGCAAGATGGCTGTCACTGTGGTTGCTACCATTTGTCAGTGCCATTGTCTCATGGTTGCTCTTACTGTTTACATCCAGTGTTTTGAGGACTTCTGTGAGGTTGCTGCCTGGGTGACTGTTATCATTGTGGCTGTTATCATTTGTCAGGGTCATTGGCTCATTTTGGTTATTGGTTGCTTCCATTGTTTTGAGGACCTCCAAGAGGCTGCTGTCATTATAACTGCTTTCATTGGTCAGTAACATTGTCTCATTACGGTGGCTGTCACTGGTCACCAGTAGTTGTCCTGGTGGTATGGACGCATTTCTAAAGTTGCTGTTACGCTCTAGACGCAGTTCTTCCATGACACTGGCATTACTGTTGAATGATGGCTGTTGATCGTACACCTGTTGTCCTGATGGTATGGACGCATTTGTAAAGTTGCTGTTACGCTCTAGACGCAGTTCTTCCATGACACTGGCATTACTGTTGAATGATGGCTGTTGTTCGTACACCACCTCTGGATTGTTCAGCATGTGTTGGTGATCAGACATAATGTTATGATGTATATTCGGCATAACAGGTGGTTGAGACATCATAATTTGATCGTTGAAAAACTGGGGCACCTGCGGTTGATGCTGATGCTGATGCTGCAGCTGTTGCTGCTGATGATAACTGTTATCATGGGGTGCATGCTGGTGATTGAATGGGTAATTGTAATTGCTATCCACTGTTTGCTGGTCAAACCTGGAACCAGGGTTATCCTGGGGCAAATGCTGCTGCTGGGGGTGAGACATCATTGTGGGGAAGTTGTCCCGCGAGGGTTGCTGGTGCGTGGAACTGTAGTAGGGAATATGATACATGGGAGATGGTCTCTCGGTTATGGGGGGATTGGGATAGACATTCATTGGATGCTGCTGAGGTGCGGATGGGGCATTAGGAATAGCATCATGAAGGAACCGTGGTTCAGGCATGACATTCGGATTGATGACCGCAGGCACCAGTGGCACCGTCATCATATTGTGATCATGTTGGGGCACGGGACCCCGTGTCTGCTGGTCGAAAGGGGGTGGGGAATAGAATAGTGGCGCGAGAACGGCTGGGTTGATGGGCTGTGTGTGATACGAGGGATCAACTAGGGCATACTGGGGATATGTGTTGCCATCCTGTCTTACTACTCTGACTTTAGACTCTGATTGACTCTGACTGACTACATTTGGACTTTGACTTGGACTCTGACTGACCACACTGGAAAGCAAAGTTGGAAGATCATCAGAATGAGAAACAGCATGTAATATATTGTCCTGATTGATGAGGGACCCGGGGATGCTGCAAGACAAAGATGGATCCAATATATCAGGGAGTAGAAACTTGGACAGGTCCTGAGATTCATCTTGTTCCAACAACTCAACGCCAATCTCATTGGCCATGCGAGACAGAAGTGCCAACAACTGGACAGACTCGAAGTCGTCTCGCTTCTTCTTGGCCACCGCCAAGTGGGAAGACATGACCTCTCTTCTGATGCTGGAGTTGCTGCTGTTCACGGTTGGCACGACTTCGTCGCTGGGTTCGTTCATCGCCACTCGGTCTATCCTCGGTTTCCTGAGATGCAAGGGGACTTTGAGCTTGTCGAAGAATCGGAACCAGTGCTGCCCGGCGATGGACGAGCCGATGTTTTTTTCAGTCAGGGCGTTTCCCTCGGAGAGCCAAAAGCCAGGTGTGGAAGGAAGCTCGGCCACTTCATGGGGGTGGATCTGCTTGTGGTTGTTCCGGGCAGTATCTACAAAGAGTGAAAGGGAAATGGTGGTGAACAGTATATAGGATAAAAATGGGAGTAAGGAAATTTACAAATTAAAATTGAAAAACGTTTATCGAATTTAATGAAATTGCCATTTGTTAAACGAAATTTGTCTTTACCAAATAATTTCTTGTGGAATTTGTTGATAAACTTAATGGATATACTGGTTGGTTTAAAGATTCTTCTGCTTAAAACAGATGAACTTGTGATCAGGAAATTTTACAGGAAATTATTTGGTAGAGAAAAGTTTCGTTTTTGTGCATATTTGGCAAATGGCGTTGCGCTCCCCTTCACTGCATGTATTTTTGGAACGGCAAAATAAAATAATTACGCTACACAGTCGCACATGTACACGAATGCATTTCAAGAAGAAAGGTCTCCTCAACATCTGGGCGAAATTTAATTTAATCTGATCAGCGTTTTATAATTTTAATTTATAAATTTGAATGCACTCCCTTTTTTTCTCGTACATACTGTATGTGCCTGGTTTCAGAGCGCGCTTGTACATGGGAGCCGGATTAGGATAGCAGATACCCGGCTCGGTCCAATGGAAGGGGGGCCCTAGCACGGCCCAATAAGGCAGACATTGACGAAACGGATCGACCGGTTTGTCAGACTCGTTGGCCGGTTTGCCAGCCTCTGTGGGCGGTGGTTGGCTGATAGGAAGCAGCGCCCACGGGGCGTTCGGATCGCGGTGCAGGTGTGGATAATAACCGGGAACGATATCTTTTTCGCAGAGAGTGAAGCATTCGGATGGGTCGGCGCAGGTCTGGGGTGGGTGGGTTAGTTCGCAGGGCTGTTCGAATCGTTTGTGTCTGTTTAGGTTTCGAAACCGGGCCATTGTATTTGATTTGGACGTCTGCGCTTCTAAAAAATTTAAAATCAATATTGACTTCGTTAGTGGCATAATTAGTGGCCGATAAGGCAGCTATATTTAGATTTTTTTGTTCAGATTCACTGTAGTGGATATCACTACAGGAGGTTCTGTACCATCTTAAGGTTCGAACCTTATAGTGAGGGGCACATTTTCACCATTACCCCGGGATCGAATAAACGAGAGTCTACGCCGGGAATCGAACCCGGGACCAGTCTTTTGCCATACCCACTGAGCTAGATGGCTCAGTGGGTATGGGGACATGCTACGAAGCCAATGGTCCCGGGTTCGATTCCCGGCGCAGGCTTTCGTTTAT
>JAUJYS010004806.1:0-11578 GCA_033995665.1 Melogona broelemanni | reverse complement strand
AGCTGCTTTAAAATGTACAGACTTAGAAACATTTTACCAATTTTCAAAATTCAAACTCAAACAGGCTGAGGACAGCTGAACACATGGGCGGGCGGGGTGCCGCCAGGTCAATGTGACCCAAAATGCTAACTTTCTTAAAATTGCATGTATAATTATAATTTTAACTTTGAAGGTACATTTTGATGTACTTGTTCACATGCATTTCTCAGATTGGAAAAATTCCAATCCCAGCAGTCTGAGGACAGCTGGACACATGGGTGGGTGGGGTGCCACCAGTTCAAACACACTTTAAAAAATACTAGAATTCTTAGAAATAAAGCTAGAACCACATTTCTGCATTTAAAAGCTGTGTAGTGACATGCTGATTCTCAAACACTTTTCACATCTACAAAATTCGAATTCAATCAAGCTGAGGACAGCTGTACACATTGGTGGGCGGGGTGCCACCAGGTCAAAGTGCCCCAAAATGCTAACTTTCTTAAAATTACATCTGGAATCTTGTTTTTAACTTTGAAGGTACATTTTGATGTACTTGTTCTCCTACATTTCTCAGATTGGAAAAATTCCAACCCCAGCAGTCTGAGGACAGCTGGACACATGGGCGGGTAGGGTGCCGCCAGGCCAAAACACTCAAAATTCAATAAAAATTTGTAGACACATTGCAGATCAATAAACCTTACATTTTTAACTCAGGCACATCAAACTTAAATTCAAATAAACTTTTCTATTAAAAAATTTACCAATACTTGGCCAGAGTGGCCAGGGTGGTCAGCGGCGCCGAGGGTGGTCAGTAACCATGACTGCTTAACTCTTTAACTCTAATACTTAAACTTATGCTTAAATTCACTCTAGTTGCTCAAACTAACTTGGCAACTCAACCCAGCATTGATGTGGACAGCTTTACTTTACTGGCGGCCGCGGCGCCGAGGGCGGCCGATGGCCTCGGACACGAAAATGAAAACTTCTATAACTTTGAATAGAAAAATCGTACAGACTTGGTTTTAAGCTTAAAATCTCAAGTACATTAAATGGCAACTCATTATTTTGGCACACTTTGCTCGGAGAACGCTCCTTCAACTCGTAAAAATATAATCTTGGTCTCAATGACCAGAACACTTGTTTGGCACTTTGGCAACTTACAGAACTTTCAGAGGACCTTTAAAATGGTCTCAAAAACAACCTTAAAATAATAAGTACACAAGGATTAATGGACCTGCGAAAATCTCAGCAGTAGGACAAAGTTCAAGGTCCTGAAACAAAATGTGTGAGAAACAATCTAACTGGACAGGGCACCATCTCGCGGCTGCAGGTCGAAAAAATAGCTGTGGTGCCGCCTCACGGACGCGAAAAACGAAGGGTCCGTGACAATATGCCAGAACAGACATTGATTTGATTATGCAGAAGGCCAATGCTAGCGCTACGCAATGATTAAATCGCAAAAAACCCTTTGGACAAATAAATCGTTAAAAATCAGTGTATCTTCGCGTGGAGCTCTTTTGGCACCAGTACAGAGAAAGTAGCAGCAATAGCAGCAGCAGGAGCCCAAATGCGACGGATCGCTATCGAGCACTACTGTAGCTGAGCAAAAACAGAATTAGTCTTGCCTCTCAGCAATTACGTTTCGGATGCGGATATCACTTTTTTTTTCTTTCTCTCGCTTTTTCTCCCCCCATTTACGCGTGGTTCCTTGTGTATGTATACCGGTTATGGGTCACACACGTACAATATCCATTTGCCGTTCGATGGAGATAAATATGCGACCGTGAAGTAATAACTAGATTCCAATCAAAAACACGTAATCACAGAAAGACGACAGTGTTTTTCGTTGGGCCAACTCTCTAAATATAGACCCCATAGCGGTGCATCAATCGCGGTCAAGTACCGGCACCGTCGACTACTCAACGAGAGCAGCCCAAAAAGTAAGTTTTCCTGTATCGTGTAATTGCTGTCGCCTTATCGGTATATATGATCCAGTAATATTATTTCTGGGAAATGTAGACATAATGGTCTGTGATCGAGCAATTTATTGCTCAAAAGTTCACATTTTGTGGTAGATCATCACAAATTTGATAGATCAGACCTTCAATGAAAAAATGTACAGTGTAGCGCAATGTTTCATAATTTTAAATAGTGAATGAAATAAATGCCTTGGGCGTCGGTCACGGGTTCGATTCCCGGCGGGAGGCACTTATATTTTTTATTCCTATGCACTGGTAAAAATGTATCCCCCCCCTCTTCAAATTGTACACTCGAAAAGAAAAAACTAAAAAATTAAAGAGAAAAACCTAAACCCTTCAATATGTTAAAAGAAAAGATCCGTGCAAATAATACCGGCGACAAAATCAAATTTATCGTAATATCTTTTATTTCAAGCACTTGGTCCAGTTCGCCTTAAGAATGCTAGAAGTATAGGCGTGCATGTATTCGCCACCTCATTGCAAGATCGGTTGTTTTCGCTCCTTGGCCTCGAACCGGCAAGCATGCAAGCTCCAAACCGAAGAATCGGTTCTTTCGCTAAACAAGATAAATATTGACGCTACAAAAATTAGTATTATCGAGCGAAATGTGTCCCATAATTCCTGGCGAGGCCGCCTGAACCAACGATCGCATAGCCGTATATACCGAATGACTGATATCTTCCATGATAGTCGCGTTCAAGAAACTCCCACCGACTTTAGCGCCACCTAGGAAATGGAGCGCGCAACATCCAGCTGACAAATAAAAGCTTATGACATGTGACGCTAATATATTGCTCAGGTGTAGGCACGAATAAAATGTCATTCTATTGAATTCGTTTTCATGAATTTAGAAACACCTTTTGTCATAATTTGTTGATCAAATAATAAACGCATGAATGAATTAAAAAATTTAACGAAGAACTGTTCATTACGTTAGGAGTGAAAATTAATCATGTCACGGTTATTCTCAATGGAAATGCCAGTTTGTATTGGTCTAACGCGTTACTTACGCGTGGATGTTTGTTCCTTGCATTAAACCCTCATTTTCCCAAACTGGGCTCAGCGACCACTCCTTTAAAATAAAAAAAAATAATAAAACGCCATTGATTTTTATTACATGGTTGTTTCAAAGGTGCTCCGCCATTGAAATTAGTTCTAAAAAGGGCTCCGCGAATCAAAAAGTTTGGGAAAAACTGCATTAAATGATTGCTAGACACTTGCATTAGGAGAATACATATAAATTGCAACCGCCGTAGCCCAAGCCGTAAATCAACCGCCTCTAGTGCGGCGATCCCGGGTTCGATTCCCGGCTCGGGCTTCTGTTTATTTGTTACCGGGCTACTAGAGAAACTGTATTTCACCAATGTTTTCACCAATTGCCAAAAAATATGTACACCATATTCAATTATTTTTCTATCACGATAGTTGTTATTTTGCCGAATTTCAATTCGCCCTTTGCTATTATTGGACATTTTAATGTCGCAGACGTATTATTAGGAAAGTGGCATAAAAAAAATCCAATACCATAATGCAGACGGTAACGCCATAGAACTCTAGATACACCAATGTAAACACGGAACAATTTCATGGGATTATTGATTGATCTTCGAATCCATACGCAGACATATGCGCCGTTCACAAGTAGGTGCATGACTAGTTAAACACTTGAACTTGTCAATCCTGATCTCTCGATTGCTATATACCCACAAGCCTTGAAAAATCGCTGAGCACCTTGAGCCACTCCAAAAATAATGCCTAACGTGTTTTTTTTTAAATAGTTTATCTTTATCCAACATGGCTGATGCGAGTCGACAAGCAGATTAGGACAATTGGAATTAAAAAAAATGCATCCCACCCATCTTATAGCCCAGATTTGGCACCTTTAGACTTCCTTTTTCAAACTGACTGAACACGGTTTTCAGATGATTCACCCATAACCGCTGGTATACAACTGTGAAATAGACTCTCACATGACCGTCCAGATTTCGACTGTTTTTGTAAACATGGTCTCGTTCCGAGGTGACTAACGACCGTTAATATAGGACTGAGATTCTGAGGAAATTTTAAATTCTGTAGAGGAATCATGCATTATTCACCTGTTTAAAAAAATCAGCCATGTTGGATAAAAATGATATATTTTTTAATATGATGCATTATTTTTGGAGTGGCCCTCTCCAATCCTCAGCTGGCTCTCTCCTTTGTCGATCAACGAGCTCGCTTCCTAGCTGGGAACGCGTCACCCCCGTTCCATGTTTTGGCAAGCTGCCACTAACTCTAATGTAGTTGCCATGTCGAGAGGCCGTGATTAAAAGTATGAAATATAAATTGCGCATATTTCGTAGGCGGCGCTGCTGCGCAATGGGCAAGACCGTGTTTGGGCGACGCGTGCGCGCACACGTCCAATCCGAATCTATAATCCATTCGCGACATATATTCCTAACAGCCACTACTGTATTCGCTTCTCGCTTTATCACTAGATGGCGTCGTTTTCATTTTAATCGTTGTTGAGATGATACGTGGCGATTTTCAATTTAGTAGTTAAGCAACTGATTGAATTAAAATAAATTACATGTCAGTGAACTAGAGTTTGACAGTTCGGCACTAACATTTTAAATTTTCTTGTCACCTATGCGTTTATAACTGTTGATTTTCTACATTGATATTCTATTGGTTTTCATGAGAGTAAAGCAATACCTTACAAAGTCATGTGTCTTATGCAACTTATATAATGACATAACCTTTTAAAACTAACTATGATTTCTATATTGACGGCGTGTTAAAATTTAAAAATAAATGAAAAAAGAAGTCTTATATTATAATTTTTTAATAATTACAAACTAACTAATTATTAATTAGTAAGAAATATATTCTTGCGACGGGATATTGTTATTACTTATTATTATTACGTTATTACAATTCGACACTATCGAGCTATTCAGCAAGCCAATATGACACTATAAAAATCGAATATTTTACTATCTAGCGAACAGACTACCACCAACACATTATTCACAAGTTTCAAATTATTTCATCCATTTTAATTAGATAAAGCGCCACCAGCGGTGGCTATCGGAACTATTTCAAAATATCTCGTTAAGTAGAGGCACCACACGATTTTAACGCAAGCAGTCCATACGCGCAATCTGGGTCGAAGGCTTTTTTTTAATTTTCACAAATTCTAGCAGCGGTTGGGTGGACAAAGAGCAAACAAAATATTTCCGGAGGGCCCGACATGCTCCACTAAACAAATACGAATTAGTTTTCAGCTCTGGCGTATCTCTTAAAAATTATCAGTTTCTGGTTAAGCGAAGCGCGTGCGCAAGGCCATTCCGTGCAATATTGGTGACGTTAACTATACATGTAGTATGACAAACCGCATAGAGAGTATACTCATATCTTTTCAATTAAAAAGTATGCAATTTTACATATTTGCGCATCACTCTGGTTTTTGGTTCCACTCAGCGTTGGCTTAGTTTAAACAAATCCTTCGGAATCTTCCCGATGTAGTCGTTCTGTGTTTTCCTAGATTCTAGAACATTTATAACGTTCGAGAGCGTGAGGAACAATCCGAGTAACTTAAGAGGAACGGGTGTTATATTCGTAATCGCGGTTTTAATTCCCTACAGAGACCTTCGGAGTTTTTTTCGGGCGACATCAATTCGTCCACATGTGGAAATTTGCAATAAATTAATGTCGTAGGATACGCGCTTGTACGTTTTTTATTGTTGTTCAACGAAAGGCAGTCAGGTACAATAATATTAATTTAAAACACGACGTTGTCGTGTGCACGTTAAAGAACCCTGTCTAGGTTCTTGTGTACGTGAACACAATCAAAGAGGATTTAAATGTGCTAATCATTTTCGAAGCGAATTTTTCCCCGGTCTAGTTTTCATGACCTTTACGGACTTCACTAAAATTTAAAACGTTGATTTGTTCCTCAGTTTCCATTTATCTATTAATTTCATCGTGTCCAATTAAATTGTCCGAATTTTTAATTGCGACCGAACGAAATACCAATTTATCAATTTGCAGTGCGCGCAAGTCAATTTAAAAATCATTTCAGTGAAATATTCGCCATTATCATTGAGGGTGAACTGAATTTAGTCCCGGGAGTCGATTTGTGAATAATTAAAATGCCAATACAAATAAGCGACTAGCTAATTATAAATTCATTTGAATGGCATGCGCACATTTATGTTTGGGAAGGGGGACGTGCAAAAGTTTACAGTACTGGTCACAATAGATGACTTCGGACACCTCGTAGTATGTCGATCTATAAAATGGCTCGCACCACAACAAAAATGTTGAAAGCGCTAGAAGCATCCAACATACATACATTAATGTAGGTTTATGCATTTAATGCATTTTATGCTTTAATTGGCCACAATCGCATGCACGCAAAACAGATAACCATATTTTGGGCTACAATTAAAACAAAACCAGTTTAAGGTACATAGGTACCGATGACTCAGTGGGTATGGCAACATCCTACGAAGCGGACGGTCCCGGGTTCGATTCTAGGCGCAGGCTTTCGTTTATTCGTTAGCCTGGGGAACTGGCGTCACCCCTGAGCTTCCATCAGGGAGTCCAGAGCTTAGGGGTGGATCCTTCAGCCTGGCTATTCCAGCTGCCATCCCCCTTCCCTTCCCTGCCCCTCATATATCTCCATAGAGACACGAGGGTGCAGTAATCCAGTAGTGCACTAGGCGCTACGGTGAATTAAAAAAAAAAGGATTTTGTGCATTGCTCTTGATTGGGGTCCAGCATTTTATTACAATTACAATTTCAAACCGCAAACAGCCTCTTGGGGGTCCTATGGCGGGGGTCCGAAGACCAGTAAAGGACCAGGCTAAGCACCTGATGGAATACTTTTAATCAGTATCTGAAATTAAATTGCCTCAAATTTTATGAATCAATGTCGTCATACACGTATAATTACGTAGAATTATGTGCCTGTGATTTTGTAACCAATTAAAAAACAGAAGAAAACATTATTTTTCAAGAAAACCTTTTCTTACTTTCTTATGAATACATTACAAATTCTACGTTTAAAGTTCCAAGTAGAAACTACTTGGAACTAATTAATTTTAAAATTCGAAATAATTAATTTTTTCAATCACGTACATTAAAGATGGCCAATGTCAAAGCAAATGTGTTCTGCATCACCTTTTGTGACCAGCACTGTCTACGGCGTGACACTTCTGTAAAAAGCTAATACCCTGACTTGTCACATTGCCGGTCCATCGTCCATCACCTAACACTATGCAGACTTCAAGCAAGTACATAAATAAAATCAGAGCAGGGAGAATTTTGATGCAGGGTGGGGAGGAGAGGTGTGGGAGGCGGAAGAACGAAGCCAAGAGTGATATTAATTTTACCAAAAGCGAGAAGTGACAGAAAGCGCGTGTACGTGGGGCCAATGGATGAATTCACTCGCTAATGGCATTCCTCGAATTCCATCGAAATCACTATGAAGTTGATGGCGCGTCGACTATACGCGCGTGCTCGCCTTTCTGTGTTTATCATATAATTTTTATTGGGGGAAGAGTCTCGGGATAGTAGATTTACAGCTCTCACCGAAGCTGCATACTGTACATATCTGGTGTTGCCACTGCAGGCTGAACGTCTGTCTTGTTCTACCTCTTCCGAACCTCACAAGACCCCGTTTACACTTTGGTGGACATTGAATCAAACTAGCATAACCATTTCATAATACATTGTTCGAATTCAGAAAGCGAACAGCTGCATCGTCATATCAACGCAGTTTCAAGCGCATCCAAGTGTCAGTTTTGAAACGAGACTCACCGGTAAAGTTTAAACTGCAAGGCCCGGTGATTGATTGATTATTCATATGTCGTCTTATAGTCGACTAATCACTGCGCTATGCACTAGAACGATATAAAGTTAACGGTCGTCATATCCCAGATGGTGGAACATCCGCCTTTGGGGTCGATGATCCCGGGTTCGATTACCGGCTCAGGCTCTCGTTTGTTCGATCTCGGGGCACTGGTGAAAATGTGCCCCTCTGTTATTATATTTCCCATCAATATCTTCTTGAGAGCGATTCGAAACATATTTGCTGCTTGTTATGCCCAAATCACGTAAAAAAAACAGTTCGCTGTTAGAAAACGGCAAAATTAGATTCAAATTAGGTTACACCGTTTACACTTTCAAGTAGTACGCTCCAAAAACGACCCATTATAACCATTCGTTTTGGTTACACATCTTAACAAAGAGCTTTCGTTGTCCAAAGGTGTCCTTTCAGCGACGAGGGGGGATTCAGGAGGATATAGATCCGCACGAAGCTACTTCCCCCCCCCCCTAATTGTTTCCGACGTCGGAGGCAATTTAGTCAGGCGGCTCTGGAATTTTACACTCGCACACACACATAATATAAGCACGCCGGGTGGCTTGGATATATAGTATTACACCTTTTGGTTTTCATAAATTTCATACGACGTCACCATGCGGAAGCGACAGGCGCGACGCCTAGTGGCGGGCGACACTTTAACGTCGGACCTCGTGCGCATCTTTCATTTGCAAACTAATGCAACTATTTTTTAATGGAATTTTTTTCTAGGTTCCTACAAAGCGTCTTAAACTCAACGCCCTTTGTCCCACATATCCATATTTTTTACAATGATTGTCACTCACTATAGTGAACATCGTTAGATTCTGAACCCCTCTAAATGGGTGTGTCGGCTGTGGAACAGTCTAACAGAGTCTCGAATACAGAGCCTGTTAACATAAGAATAACCCCATCTTTGTCCTTAACTGGTCTTGACCCCCGCCATTGGCACCCCTAAAAGGGGCTGCTTGCGGGTATATATTGTAATTGTAATTGAATGGAAGAGTTCCGTACCAAGGAACTGGTTCTTTTTTTAGGAAACTTAGTAACACCCATGTTCCTTTTTATTTATCTAGGAACAGGAATGGAAACTGGTTCCTTTTTTTCATCGGAGCAACGGAAACGGGAACCGGTTCCTTTTCAAAAGGAACGAACCTAACACTGTCTGTACCTAGGTATGCAATTTACGCTAGGCAAAATTGCCAGGTTGCCCCAGCTGAGAAGGAGACTCTGAGACAGAAATGTTGGGAGGCTCCCTTACCACCCCGCTTAAGAAAACGGTTAAGAAAAGTATTGTTTTCGATTAGCGCTCCTTCAATTTATGTTCTAAGTGCACGAAACTTAAATATAAACTGTCACAAAAGCACGTTGTGATTTCAGTGGAGAACTCACTTTCCAAGTACAGTGAGCTCACGAGGATGTTTTTATTCACACATACGTGCACATTATAAAAACCGGTAGCTTCCATTGATCGCTAAAAGCAGAGAAGCCGCGATAAAAGTTAACCCAGAAACAAGTGCGCGATAAATGCATAATGCACTTGGGGGATAAAGAAATGTAAATAGCTCAGTGGGGGCCCCGAGGTGGGCTCAGGTGGCAACTAAAAGCTATACACAGGGTGTCCCCCTTTTTAACGACCATCCTCATGCAAATATGTTCGTATTTCCCTAAGTCCCCAAAGTTACCAATTACAATCACTGACAGACAAAAATTATCGGTGAATCGTGACATTCGAAATTTTTCACTAAAGTTAAAATTGGAAATTTTATCTGGTTAAAAATATTCGCTTTTAGCGGATTCCAGTTTTTGACGGATGACGGATTAGATAAAAATATTATCTGGAATGAATTACAAATTCGACCGTTGTAAAAAAGTATACAAATACACGATGTAGTAGGAAAATTAATATACAGTAGTTTCATGTCCTAAGAAAAGCAGTATAGCGTCATGCAGTATAGAGAGATTAAAAGGATAGTGTTCTATTCTGAATTTTCACAGCTGTTCTTTCTCGAATTTCATTGTTAGTCAACAAAAACAGCGTCTGCTATTGTCACGTAAGCACACGCATACACACTTGATATGTTACGAGGATATCTTATCCAAACACCAAACGGCATCTAACCTCAGTGAGTTGGAGATCCACTTTCGTCACTGAAGCAAAATGCGTCGTTGAGTTATTTACCGAGCACTTTAAAACGAGTTACATATTAACCAAACGTACTGGAAAATGTCTTGTAACGCGGACAAAGTTGAAAGTGAACAGAAATAAATATTACTTATTTTGAACCTGGTATTGACACCAATGATGAAACCTATAAAAACATTACTATTTTATGTCACCAGGAACATTGTTTTGCACTACAAAGGTATACATATTAAAATAATTCTTAGCACGTCTGATCTGGCCGAAAGGTGAGCGTGATCGCTCGCCAACCAGCGACTCTGGGTTTGATTCCCGGTGCAGTTGATCTTGGGAGTGGCTCGTGGTACTGTGCTGGCCGGGGAAAACAATGACAAACCACCTCAGTATTATGCCAAGAAAACTCAGGAGGCTCCTGCTCCCTGAAGTCACCAGGTGTCGGGGGATCGAGGGTCGGGGTCCGGAGACGACACGAAGGACACAACAACGAAGCAATCATTAGCGCTATAAAAAATAACATTTACATTACAGGATCATCAAATTCCCTAGCCAATGGGCAAAAGCACATTAGAGCATTTTGTGCCTACTGAATGGCTGTGTATACCCACGATTAATTACATAGAGGAAAAGTATGCCACCAGCGCTGCTTTACAAATCCATAGTATTTAAGCGTAATTGCTATAACTAGCAAACCCATATTATACACAAGTATTGCGATCGTATATGCCACTATTAGCAGGTTTAATTTAAAAGACTTGCATTTAGTATAAGCGTCGAATGCGCAGGTATGGGTCATTGGATCACATCAATGAATGCGCGATTTCGCCCACGAAAGTGTTCATTAAACGCTCACATTTAGAGGTTAATTCTGTGTACCCTACATACACTTGCCATCAAACGAACGTGTATAGGACCGTAACTCAACGCAAAAAGCAAAAAAAAAAATTAGCTGATGCAATTATGGCTGTCTGCTAATTAAAGTGGGTTCAGCGAAAAGGGAGGAGTCGCATATTTCATTTTGCTGCAATGCGGTTGGCAATTCAGGGGGGACTGAGTACCTGGAGATAAGTGCCTGCACCCACGCTACGGAAATTGAACGGTTGTGACGGACCAACAAAATACAGGTGGAGACACCAAACACACTAGGACGTGCTGATATAAACTGAATGCACATGGCTCTCAGTGACAAGATTGCGGATTACTGATTCACGGTGGTGACCCGTTAATTTGAGGTCACGTGATCCGTGACCCACCACGTGATCGTGAAACGATTGGCGTTGGGTAGATGCAAATTGCATAGCGCAAGCTAAACGTGTCCACAATTCAGGCGAATTATTTTCTTGTCGAAATTGGATTTAAAAAGTCTTTCATTACGGGTGGTCTATTTGCTAATTTTATTAGCTTAGTTTATCTCTATTGTAATTTAGTTAAAGTTCAAAAATGTTTTACTTAAACTCAACTTACATTCATCATTAGACCGTTAAATGTATCATTAACATTTTTTTTTTTTAGTTCGACAACCAATATCAGCGACTTATCACATCAATTCAAAAATACAAATTATGAGAAGTAATCCTTGACCATTAGGGATAGAAACGGCAACTTTCTGGTGGTGCACGATGTTTATTCGGG
>JAUJYS010004805.1:0-11578 GCA_033995665.1 Melogona broelemanni | reverse complement strand
ATTGCAGGCATGTCCCTCAACAATCGAAAATATAAATATATATTTGTTCAATTATACAAATACACAACCGACCACAATGTTAAGGCCCTGCTTGTGGTCATTTGTTGTCTATAATTTTTCTATTATAATATTTGGTTGAGCGTAACTATTCCGGAATGCATAAAGGGTATAACGCAATCCTGGATGTACTCGAGATTACGTTAACTAACTACTTGAATAATTACAAATACAGTTAATACAGTTGACGATCCTTTTAACCTTGAAAATTCCTTGAAAATTGCTACTGGTTCATTTTAGAGCAATTTTACTGTTATACTGCTTGTACTAGCGTTGAGAATCGGGAGCGGTCAAAAGAGCGCTTTAAAAATAATGTTTCAACAATTCTCTTCTTCAAACAAATTATTGTGTGTACATGAATAAAATTCATTAAAACCTAGCAGATACCGGTTATAAATTATTCTTAAATCATTCGAAACGTATTTGACGTTTCCCGTTTTTCGTTCCGTATTTACAACATTCCATTTCGTCAGGACTGACATAAAGCAGCCATGTGCTTGGGGTAGTACACCTAGGACAATAAATAAAAGCGCTCCCATTGAGCTTAGAAGTTTGCGCCGTGCGTTGCAACCGGTAGATGGAGCTCCACCACCGCAAACATTAACTCTACTAATCATTTATTAGACAGAGAGGATGTATTCGTAAATTGCTTCTGGCTTTACCGCGCGCGGAAGAGGAATGGCCGAAGGCACAGCGCGGCAGTGAAAAGCGAAAGTGGAGGAATTAAACTAGATATATGTGCACGAGGAGGAGTTGCAGGATCTACGCAATTTATGACAAAAAAAAAAAGAGATTACCAGCACGTACAAAAAAATAAGAAAAAAAACACTGGCTAATAAACAATGATGGCTCACGCGCGGCGTGCTCGCTTAATGCAGCCAAATCGGAGCACCAAATAACCTGATCGCATTCAAGAAGTAGAGCTGCTGTTGCATATCCCTCTTATACCTCTCTGGTCAGTTTTACTGTCGGCTAGCTGAACGGTAAATCAGAAATATTTTTCTAAGCACAAATGTAGCGTCATCAGATGTTTTTATTGCATGTGCAAGCATACATAATTATGTGTTGTACGTACTAATGCATTACAATTAGAAAATTAGTAAATGCTCGGAATTATTCTTTTATTAATCGCCAGCGAAAATAAATGTGAAACATTAGGAAATCCATTTATTCTTTTGGATACGATTTTTTTTTTAAATCTCTGTATTTACTCTTTGTTATAATTAGTTGCATCTACCTTTCCTGACAAGGTTATAGCTTAATTTTTTTTGGTTTAATTAATGTTTTCAAAATTAGCAATACTTTGTCAAATTATAATTTTTACGTGTGCTTAGTATTTTTACGTTTTCACAGTTAAATTTAGCTAGGTGCACTACGCCTTGAATGTACAGATTCTCATACGATTTTATTTTAATTGCTAGTGAAGCCTAACTTACGTTTTTTTTAATTGCTAGTGAAGCCTAACTTACGTCGTTTAATAGGAGGATTAGTCTCTAGGGTCGATCCTATGTTCGTAACTCTTAACTTTATTCTGACTTTGTTATGAAACTGTAAAAGGGTAAATAATGATGCCTGTTCTTGTCCCTGAACGTGGTGGATATAAGCTAGTTTGATAGCGAGGCCTCGTGGGTCAATTTTCTAGACAGGAGGCAAACAGCGCCAGAGTATAATCAAGAAGGTCTTCTTTTTCTACCTGCTTTTCTGGAAAGCATAAATTTTCTTCGATTTAAGCCGAATCAAATTATAAAGTCGTCATGCGTTGCAACGTCGGGCTAGACTGATTTTGCTTTTCCCCGAAATCGGTGGCAATTCATGGCGGATGGAATTGAACGCCGGTCAGCTCGTTTCCGGACAGATATTTAATAGAAACGAATATACGTTCATTTCAAAATAAAGGTTGTTGAACGTTGATAAAAACGAAAATTCTCAAAACAGACGTGGGCAAACGTTAGATTTAAGAGACATTGATACAAAAATGTTTTCATAGGCGATTTTGATAGTAGGTTGCTTTCTGTCTAAACTTGATTACCATTGAAATACGAAAAAAAATCCAGCTTTCCTCACATTGTGAATAAACCACATTTGTTAGAAAGCAATGTCATCCTTTTTGAAGTGTGATTTAGACATGTCCGGGCGTGACACATTATTGTTAAAAAATTTGAAATTGTGGTTTTTGCAATTATAACTTGGCAGTGTGCGCCATAATTAAATCATCTTTTCTCGTTTAACATTGTATGATCAAAGCTTGTTGGGCACCCGCGGTTAAAAGCCATGACTGTCTTCTGCAAACCGCTACCTGGTAGTCGACACCATTAATATTTCATCTTTCGCCGCAGGGTCGGCATCTAAAGTGGACGCAGGTCAAATCTGCATCCAAATTGGATTCTTTCTTTAATCCGTCACGAGCGCTCAGGGACGCATGCAACAATCAATAGCTATACCGGACACAAAAGCGCTTCATGCAATCACCTAACGTTTTTCGGACGTCAGTTTGCCTGTCGAGAAGTTCGTCATGCCGCGAAAGCAATTAAACTCGCATCCATCAATTTACATAATCAAAATCAATGGCGCGAACTCCCGAATCGTGGTGGGCTAATCATCAAAGAAGCGGGGTAGCCAAGTGGAAACTTGAAAACGCATCATTTTGTATCGCACCACAGGCATTCGATACTGGCTTGATGATATACAATGTAGGTGTTCATGAAGTGGGTAGAAAATTTTTATAATGTACTTACCAAGGTGTATATACTCCTGATACCCCTATTCGTTTATTCAACTTCGGAAACATGAGCACGGACTAAGGTCAACGACATCTAGCGAATACCTTCTCATTATTTTCACGAGTTAATATGTATAAACTCATGAATATAATTTATGTTTATTAACAGAAAAAAAAACACTCGTAAAACATTTCTCTGTTTAGAGATTTTTTTAAATATTTTAAATCTCCGTATAATAAAATAAAAAGCACTTATTTAACTAATAGAGCTAAGAATAAAATAGCGAAAAGCGACTATGATTTTGAATTGATTAAATATTTTATGTCTGAGCCAATTACGAGTTCGAGTATCAATTAATCATTAATTTCACTTTAGCCTTGTATTGGCCTGGCCTGAGAAATTTAGTTGTCTTATTGTTAACGCGGCTTCTAAATCGATTTTATATCGACAAATTAAATATCACTCCAGTCAGTGGTATTCACTTCAAATTAGTCTCAGATCTCAGTAGGATATATTCGTATTGTAACCAGGAATGCTTTGGACGACGCCCCATTGCTGTCTAAAGCTATAAAATTGACAAGACAAAATTGGCGTGGCTTCCGGTATAAGCCTGACCTTAGCGCATTGAATTTATCGTATTATTTGTTCTGAGCCATCGACTAACAATACTCTTTGCGGCGGGCCCGCAGCAGTTCGGCATAAGACATATGCCGCACGTCAAACCTAATTCTATCGCTCAGCAAGTTGGACGAAACTCATTTTTATTATTTCGTCAAATTGATGGACAGCATCGAAGGACTGCTCAATTAAGAGGTCCCGCAGAATGCGCTGCCGTTTAACGTGTGTATTGTTATGCATTAAGAACAATGGGTGACAGAACGCGTGTTCCTTTTTTTTTAAAATCACCGTAGTGCCTAGTGCACTACAGGATTACTGCACCCTCATGTCTCTTGGGAGATGTGCGAGGGGGCAGGGAAGGGATTTTAAATTGAGAATGCCGTTGCGCAAACGTTTGAGCGGATCCGATTGCACCGGGACACGAGCCCAATGGACGCGATAAGAAAAAAATTTCAATGGCCAATCGAGCATGAAGAGAACGTATCATCTATGATTTGTTAAGCGTTTTGTTAGACTATCATTTTATACTGAGAGCCTGACACAAGCATTGTTTATTAACAATAATGTCGCAGTTACTGTAAATGATTGTACACATTGAAAAGATGACTACGTGTTCAAAAGGCGGCGGTCGTTCGGACAATAGTACAAAATTTGCTTGAGGGTAGGCAGCAAATATTCTTGGCGACAATACTTATTTCAAAATAATAAAATCCTTAAAAAATAACCTTGTAATCGTAATGAGATATACTCATGTAACGCATACTTACGAGTATAAGCAATGAATTATTTGATATTATATTGGTAAATTTTGGCTGGCACTAATCCTTAGTTTATGTACAAGTGTATTGGAGTACGTTATGAAAAGTGGCCTGCATAGTATTAAAAATCGCCGAACCGAACGATTAAGCGAAGCGAGATGTAATTAGGCCACTATTAAATCGAACTACGTGCGTAAATAAATTATAATTTATATTGAAGATGATAATTTTTATTGTGCTTGAAATCCCCTAAATTTTCTTTACGAATTCCTTTGGCAAAATATTGGAATTAGAAAGACGTCCTTATTGGAACGCTAAAAAATTCATCGTCAAGTTGCGATTTCTATTGTCTATACGAAGATATACAATGTTACTTTTTGCATTCTATAAATATCTGTGTGGCCTAATTAAAACTAGAAAACGAAACTGAAAATGTGTCATGTTAGTTAGATACGGGAGTGTAAAAAGTTAGCGCAAAATACACGCCATCCAACGATAGATCAACAACAGACGCAAAAAAAAAAACGAAAGTGTGAAAAATATCTCATCGCTAGTTGATGGTCGATCCATTTCACTGGATCCATGTGATTACGTTTCAAAGCATTGAGTTATCGCTTCTAGAGCACTCGCATTTTTCCTTGTCGATGGTCCACTCCGTGAACGCGGTGAACACTAAGGTAAACAAAAATAGCATGCACTGTTTTACGTGCTACCATTTTGGAAGAACGCTTGTAAAACGCGTTTGCTATTTCCCTTCATACACGAATAATATAATAGAATGCCTGGATTTTAGAAAAGCATTTGACCGCGTGATGATGCGGAACTCCCGCTGCTAGAACGCTGGGGCGCCTTTATCCGTCAAAATATATGACCTGCATACAGTATATAACGTATTCAAAACAAAACAACAAATTGTAGGCTCTAATTAACAGTGATGCGCAGTTATTCTTTTCCTGTGTGGTGGCACACTGGTGTGTTCTACTTTTTTTCATTATTTTTTTTGCGGCACTGTCGTTTTCCCTTTTTACAGCAAAATGTGTTTGTGCAGAATCCCGGAAGTCGCGTGAAGTTTGAATTTATGCACTATGTTCAGCATTTAACAAGGTTTCTATCGAGGTGTCGACGAGATTTCGAAATATATTTGACAGGAAGTATTTTAAATTATGTACTGTTAATTACACGAGGGAGTTAGGTTAGGTGGATTCCAATACACTACAATTAATACCACACAATCTATGTAAGACGTTCTTATGTCTAAATTGTAGACACCACTTCTTGCAGTGTAAGAGTTCTCCAAAACTAAACACACACACACTGTGTTGTTCACTTACCAAGCCGAGTGACGTTCTCATCGCAAGGAGAAAAATTTTCCGTGGAGTATTTGCATTAATACGAGTAGAAACAAGGTTTTACGACTTTCTTAATTAACCAGACTTAGTCTTACGACAAGTAACAGATCATTTATGTGTTATAGTTGTAAGTACATGTATGTACAATTTATTAACAGAGAAAAGACACAATGTGACTCTAGATTGAGAAAGCTAATTATCACCCCCTTTTACTTAATTTTGCTCTCCTTTTATTTTTTTAGAGAATGCTGAGCACACAAATAGCCAATCGTTATAACTTTTAACTGAGTTTAGCTTTAAATTATGGTCATAATAAGCTAAATGAAAAAATCAAAACTTCGACTGTGTGAACAAAAGAGCTATAATAATACTAAATGATCGTGTTTACCGTTGAGTAAAATAAAATGGCCAAAAAATTAAATTAAAATTTAAAAACGCTGAAAAATGCAAAAGCTATAAAATGTAGAAAAAAATTGAGGTGATGCGAGTATAATGAGTCAATAACCTGGAAAATATTTAACAATTTCAGTGGTTCAACGCAAGCATCAAACATAAGAAATTGAAAAACGAATCCAGGAAGCAATACAAATTATCCATATTATTAGTAATGATTCAATATTTAATCATTAAAAATGCACATTCGAAAACAATTGATGTTAATTGTCTTCACGTAACATTGGTTACGAAACAACACACACGCCAAACATTAGAAATCCACTTCCGGTTAGTTCAATTTATTTGATCAATCGCTTGGTGATTACTGATTAACAATCATAACTTTGTGAAGATCAAAAACAAGGTAACCTTGAAAGCGCAACCTCTAGTTCTTGGGACATGCGAACTAATGAATGGTTGCAGGATAGAATAGATAAACACGCCCAAATCCTGTGATGCATGATCAAGGTGTATGCTACAAGCGTTGTTGAATAGAAATATTCTTTTCATTCATTGTGTGAGAAATAATCGTCACCTTTGAAAACGCGAACCCGATGGTCACTTGAGTTACGCTACTCGCGCGTATAACAGTTCTTTTGGGGTCGAAAACTCTTTTGGGGAGGATTTTTGATTTGGGTCATGGTTGCGTCTGCCGTAAGACGTATTGCAAAGACTGGGCATCAAAACTTGGATTGTTAAGAAACGTTACTGTTTACGAGAGCGTGCATCAAGCTTATTATTTGTTGGCATTGAAGATCGTCTTTCGTAATTTTTTTTTTCTGTCTCATAAAATGAGAGATGCTGTTGGTATGTAGTTGTGGTTGTTGATATTAGATTAGTGCTTGGAAGTGGCTCCAAAATTTTGTTAAATTGATAAATGGAATCAGTTTAATTTTCACGGTGACGTCAAGTGGTTTCAAGTTGACTGAATTTAATGATCATATACAGTTTAATGATCACAAGATAACGACTCGGAAACGAGTAGATAGCGATCACAGAAGAACGAACAATCAAACCGTCTTTAATTAGCCAATCAAGTTGACGGTCAACCGTTCGTTCCAATTTAACATTTATTAACCGTAATACCAATTAACAAATCAAAGCGTTGCAAACCTTGTAAATATTCTACAAATTATATCACCTTGCAACTAAGGGTAAATAGGATAATATATCTGTATCTTATTACCTTTATATAACAAAATAGGACGCATTAAAATATACAGTAGTCCACTAATTATTTTTAACTGTATGCTTGTTCATACTGTTTGTTCAACAATTTATGGATCATTAATAAACATAACTGAGTTCGTTACGAACCTTCGTAAAATTTATATCGCAAGAGCTATGCCGCAATCTTTAAATTTCTCGCGACACCGACAAAGACCCACGCGGAAGTGTCCATAACTTATATACCACATGGAAGCATATACAAATTAGTGTTTTTTGTGTCGCTCTCTTACCTCGAGTTGGGCTTCCGGCAGGTGGCCTTGGACACGATGTTGCGAAAAGTAGCTTTGGGTCTCTTGAAGGGAATGTACTTTCCGGTCCGCACGGCAGGCCTACACTTGTGACCGGAAGAGTGGAAGGGGGAGGCGGTGGCTGATGTGAGAGGGTTGGACGACCCCCACGGCGTCAGCGGACACGATACCCGGCGTAGAGCCATGGGATTTGGCCCGACAGAACCGCGGGGCTCGCTCTTGGTCTGACGTACCCGCACCTTATTAATCTTGCCCACGAACTCGCGATGAACGAAGATGGTGTCGCGGCTACGCGGGCCGATCGGCGGCGCCACTTGCAGGTTGAAACCCGTGTGACCCATGGTGGCCGCCTTGGTGGCACATCCGGATCCGGACGGCTGGTGGTGGGCACCGTCCCGGCTCCAGCCGCCGGCCAGGACACAGCCGGAGGCCGTGTGCGGCAACGAGCGGCCCTTGTGGCTAGCGAGGCCCACGAGTTTGGCGGTGTGGGCGTCAGGTAGTGGCACCCGCTTGATGGATGCGGCCCGCGTCAGCGAGGCGGTTGGCCGGTAGCGTGCCGCGAAATGGTGGCCCTGCGGCGGAGCGCGAACCGTGCTGCTCATTTTCGATTGACCGCGAATTTTATCGATGCACCCACTTTTTTATCCGATCGAAATTAATAATTTAAATAAGCATTACTTTAAGTTTGTCTTCATCACATTTCATTACCATATAAAAAGCATTTCACAAATTCGTAGTATCCGCACAAGTCTACAGTTTGCGCAACAAGTGTTTAGCTACCGAATTACAAATTAATAATTTAAATCCTTTATAAATCCATAGTTCACTTAAAAGCAATATCCTTAGATCGATATGAATAATATGACAAAATTCGTATTTTCACTTCCTGCGATAGAAAATTCCACAATATCCACGTAAATATCAAACGATATTTGTTGACAACGTTCGTTTATGATCGCCTCCTCAAAAGTAGGCGCGTAGCACATCAATAAAGCCGTTCTGTCGCACCAGGTGTTCAACGTCATGTCCTGTTAGATGCACTGGTGCTGCATTTCTGTCCAATCTGCGGCAAGAATGCAGCGAAACTGTAGCAGAACCACCTTGCATGCCACCATGCGCAGGCGTCAGTTACACGGGACGTGGTTCTCACTATACGTCTATCACGGCGATACCTTTTTTTCACGTGTGGCTTTATCATCTCGCGCGCGCAGCACGGCGGCATAATTCACACTTGCATGCCAGAGTGGTGGACGGAACAGCTAGAACAAGACGAGAAAACATAAAAAAGAACCGCAATAAAATAATTAAATTGAAATTTGCTGAACTGTGTATGCCATATTAAAAACGCAAGCAGGTGTTGTACCGTACTTATTGCATTCATACATCTCGCATGCATTTTTACGAATACGCAGTGTACTGAGACCCCAATAAAACTGGGACGAACATTTTTAAATTTATACAAACATTTTACTAAAGCGAAAGAATCCAAATCATATAACGTATGCGCATGTGAATTAATTTCTTGTAAAGATTCGTTACAGCCGAGAAGCATGTCGAACAAGTTCCCAATTCGGTATGTCCATGAGCGCATAAATATTGTCAGAGGATCTCAGGAGGACGCATCGTCATAAAGTTGACCACAAACTTCTCGCCAACGTGAGACAGGTCAAACCTCCACAATAGGTTGAACGCGGAAAAAAAGTTTCAGGCGCGGTATCAGCCAAGGAACTCATAAATCTCGCATTTACGTGTACGAAAGTGGTGACAAGAATTTCGAGATGAATACGTTCTATAATTTCGTCGTCGTCATTTGAGTCGGTCGTTTCACGTGTAACGAAAACGACGGCGTGGAAAATTGGGCATTTATTAAATGGCATGCGTAACGGACACTGACATTGGCGCGGGAGCAGTTTTTCCCGAGTTATACTTCTTCCGCCATCGGCGTCACGTGACAGACGTATTACACTGCCAGATAAAGAGCGAGAGAGAGATCACAAAGTAATTTACAAGTGTTCCAACTGTTCTGGTTTGGCAGACTGAAAAGGAAGTCTTGCTGCGTAACCCCACGTGCACATTAAGAAAAATAGTCGACTCAGATGTGCAAATGCTTCTGAATGTGACGTCATACAGGTGCTCCAGTATGGCGTCCTGGAAAACATAAACAGCTAGCTCACTTTCGTTTGATATGTGGGCGATGCTTTTGTGCAGGACTAGTTGAATCCACGACTAATGTTCAATGTCAGGTTTATCCATGTGGTTCTATTATTCAAGATTTTAAGACGTTGGTGTGCTCAGGAGAAAAAGAGCGGTGACTCCAACGTGAAACTCCACGTGAAGGTGTCCGTCATTCCGTATTCGACAACAGAAAAATAACACCTTCTTGAGAAACTAATTTCATCGTCACGCGCGTGGAGCAAAGAAATTAAAAAAAAAATAGAATTAGTGAGGCGTCCATGTCTTCCATCCGAAGCGCACCGTGCACATGCAGATGGAGAGGAATGGCAATACTAGAATCAACTTTTTAAGGCAAAAATCGTTCTCTCGATCGTGTTCTCAGGGAAGCAAACTTGGTAACGAGAGAACGGCATTGAAAAAAATTGGAATTTTGCATTGTCACCAACATCCATGTCGAGTGGGCCGATCCTCGTGGAAACGCGGCAGGTATCCGGTTTTCAATGACGAGTCCAAGCAGCTACAGTGTTGCCGGCGTATCCACCGCACTGGTGTCGGGTGTAGTAGACGACCAGCTGAAGAAACACATCTGCGTCAATTCCTCTTGACGAATGGGGGAATGGGAATGTAAAAAGATAGTGTAAAAATAGAAGACGAAATTACCATTGAGATTCGCGCATTTTCAATGGAGATCAACTGCGTGCTGGCGTAGCGCGCCGCGTGTGTTTCTTCTGGCGCTCTTTTGAGGAGCTTTTTTGCATCGCGTGCATTGCACGATGAATGGGTCCACGGACAAAAACGATGGCGCATTTCAATTGTTGGCGCGCGGGGTGCACACAGGGATGCAGGGAAGGAGAGATGCAATACAGGCTGCGCGCACGCTATACCGAGAGATGCGTTGAGGTGGCTCACCCATTCTCCCATTCATTATTTCCCCCCGATCGTTTTTAAATAGGCCTTATGTCACATAAACTAGCAAACAATAATATTATACCCAAAAAATGAACAACAAACTTATTGATAAACAAGTGAAATTCGGAACAATTCATTTGGACATGATTCTGACGCCATATTCAGCGAGATAGCTTTTTGAACTCCACTAATTTTTTGGAAATGTTCTCCAATATTTTATTATTATTTTCTTTTAGCAAATTATATACGGTAATTATAATTAATTTATTTTTAAATTTTATTATATTAATACTTTATAATAATGTTATTTTCCAATTTTAACGATATAAGCAAAAATAATACAAAATAATCTGATATTTCAATCCCGCATATATTTCAAAAGAAAATTAGTTATATTGAGAAATAATATGCGACTTTTATTCAGATTTGGCCTATATAGGAGAGGGTGCTCTTTGATATACCTTCTACTACGTCCTGTAACAACAGCAGCACGCCTTTTATTGGAGGATTGTTCAATAGACGAGATTGACTGCCTGGCTTATACACGTGCATCTACAGCGTATACGGAAAGTGGGAGTCTTTTTAACTACGCCGGGCGCTCACATTCACGATACCTGTGTGGGTTTCGACAAACCCGGCTATGCAAATACAGGAAGCTGAAACCATGATAATAACGATGTATCCAAATGTTACTGTGTATGGAAGGTCTGTGGCCGAATTCATTGAGAGATACTATAGTTCTACTATAAAGCCATTGCTGTCATTCATAGAGGACGAAATATCACTTGAACATAATTTTATGAGGCACTGCATTATTCAAAATAGTCGTTCGCTGCGATAAACGATTTTGTTTTATAATCGGCGAATGCACGCTGACATTAAGGTATCGGCAAGATTTTTTTTCGAAAAAAGTATTATTAAGAGAAAACATTTTAATTTGCGATATTTTTCACTTCTCGATTGATAGTCTGATAGACACATACTTTGTATTCAAATCAGGGTCCGATTTGCCAAAAAAAGTGGGGGGTCGGCTTAAAGTTAGGGGTCGGTTCTTAACAAACCTGGGGGGGGGGGTCGGC
>JAUJYS010004804.1:0-11578 GCA_033995665.1 Melogona broelemanni | reverse complement strand
CCCCCCCCCCCCCCATTTACCTTAGCCACCCTTTCTCCCGTTCCGCCCTGCCTTCACTAATGGTACAGCCACCAGCGTAGGCAACGCACGCGTCACTCACCTGAATGCGCGTCCCGTTTTCCATATATCGATCGAGGCCTTCCGTCCGTTCGCTTCGCCTCCGCCACCACCATCACCACCGCCACCGCCGAAGAGCAAATAGTGACGCCGGCGTCGAATACGCGCGGGGCGGGCGAACGAGCGAGCTAGTGCGGGGGCCGTGTTTTGAAAACGCGGCGTTTCGACGCATTTTATCCGACGATTAATTTGTTCGGGCAGACAACGAAAACACGACGAAAGTAATCCTACCAACCAGTGACGAACGAACCGACGCACGTTCGTGTCGTGAGGCGGGCCGGGTCGCTTCTCGAGCTATTGAGGCGCGCAGTGGTTTTCAAACTTTTATGGCTCCCTGTTTTTAAAAGTTAACCCTCTCTTAGTTATAGAAAAGGGTTCATCAAAAACCAGAAGCGCATTTCACAGTTACTGTAAACGAATTGATGCTGCTTTATGATATTAACACAACCGCTTAGTTGTCCAAAATGAAAAAATTTGTGGTCTTGGGTTCGATTTCCGGCGCGTGTTTTCGTTCCTTCAATTTCGGAGTACTAGTTAAATTGGTGTGGTCGCTGTAGATAAGTGGCAGAGCATCCGCCAAGTGTGCGGCGATCCCGGGTTCGATTCCCGGCTGAGGTACTGGTGAAAAGGCGCCCCTCTATAAATGTTCTTTCGAGGTTATTAGAGGTTAGAGTGATACGTAATTTCCTCTAGTGTTATTTATTCACTACAGTGACTAAAAAATAAGTAAAAATTAGCTCCATTTTTGTTGATTGATGTGCGCTACGCGAAATCGTTCGATGCTGTCTGCAGATTTTTCCGACAATTATATAATTTTGATATCTTTATGATGCTATTCGGAGAATTGGGTGGAGTAAGTTGAGTATAAATTGTGTGGCCAACCACAACAGCTCTCGACGGCGCAGGCGCACGCTATGGGAAACCCGTCATGTTCACCAGTTTGCATGCAGGTTTTATTTAGAACTGCAAATGTATTGTTCTACTTCGTTGGTGCCACCACCTATGTGTTAGGCGCTGTGAGCACTTTAAAAAAAAATGAGTTTTTTCAGTTTAGCTACATCAAATCAACCGGAAAAACTATCGGCCATTACGAAAGGCGAGGCGACGAACTGGCAAATTTCGTAGAAAAATTAGGGAGGGTTAGTACGCAACAGTGAAACCTCACTGATCAACCCATCCTTTCCACGAATAATTAAGTCTCGGGACTGAAAAATGTGTGCTAGTAAGTAGAGAAACCGGGCAGACCGGAAGTGAAACATAGACTGGGCATGCCCATTAGAATCCCGTAGGTCATCACCTTGTTAAATTCAGCCTTGATCACCACAGTGTTGTGTATTTCTCGCTGGTGTAAATGGTGATTCATAGGTTTATGAACCCCTCCCGCCGTAGTTCCATAAGTCAGCTAAAAAGGATAGGATTGCTATGAAATATGGCAACAATATATTACTGTATGAATGATTTCAAAAAAAAAATTAATTTAAAATTTCCCGCTAAGAATTTAGCATTTTAAAGGTGGGGGTTGCGTTAGAGTAACTGTAGCGCACTGCATCGTCTGCTCTCTGCTGTAGATAATGGCATTCACAGTGGAAGACAAAATTGCGATCTAAGTCCTGGTGAGAAAAGACTGTTCAAATATATCAAAGGATCGCATATTTACACCATATTTTGCCAAATTGCGTAACAATCCATTTTTTTTTTAGCTTGACTTATGGAGCTACGGCGGGTGGAGTTCGTAAACTTACTAATCACGGTGTACATAGCTCATCCCTCGAACGCCCAGTAGCCTGAAAAGTGGCCATCCCATCCCCCTACCCTCTATTTTATTCCACACCAAAAATTAATCAACTTTTTAATCAAGCGTGGTTGGCGGGCGCTATCACACCAAATCCAGCCAAGCGGCGCCGGGCTTTCTCGCCTACGCGGGCGGTGCCCACCAGATCCGGTCTGAGCCGTTTCAGTCTAGACTTGGTAGCGCTTGTTAATATTTCTATCTTTTGCTTGCGCATGATGGGAGAATCGGCGCCCGACCAACGGATTCGGTTTTTCCGTCTGGCTGACCGCGACGTCGTGCCGTTTTAAACGGCGTTGCCGCAGCGGCCAGCATCCTTCTGAGATCTTCCTTTCCTGTTTGACGTTATTGAATGTGCGCTGCGAGGGCATTGCTAAAGATTCGTTTCGGTAGAAACAAATCTTCGCGTGAAAATGATGCTAGTGAGTGGTTGGCAAATACTGCGAGCATTGAAGTCTTGCCAGGTTGCCCGCTTTTGGGTTTTCCAGGCGCAAAATTGCTGTTGGAAAATGCTGCGAGCTTTAAAGCTGTGCCTGGTTGCCTGCTCTTTGCATTTCCAGGGGCGAAAATGCTGATTGTCACCATCTGCCTTAGGTGTCGCCGAAGCATCGCGCTTTTGATTCGACGTTCAAGTGGGCATCTGATATTTGAATTTTTCGAAAAATCATTTTCTTTAGAATTGTAGCTGCTAATCTCGATGTTCCTAGTGGAAATTGTGCAATATAAACTGCTTGTATTTAGTATTTTTGGGAAAAAATTCCCCTAACTGTAGTGAATATTTTTACAGGAGATTTTAGGCCCCTCGTGTTGCTTAAGCACTTTTTGTAAATGGGACTTTTTACCAATAACCCTGGATCCAATAAACGAGAGCTTTACCGGGAATCGAACCCAGGACCGCCCGCACCGCAGTATGTTATACCAAATGAGCTAGACGGATCGTACAGCCGTCGTATTTTGCGCCGTATTTTTAAGAGAACAGTTTTTTTTTTCATCTGGCATATGAAATGCAATAACATTTAGTCGGAGTAGTGTCTCATGAGGATTATTCTCTATCACTGCACTAACCGTTTTGAATCCGATTCAGACGGCGGGGAGTAGAATGGCCACACCTTTGTCTCGTTGCTCGCTCTCTCACTCACTCGCTTGCTTTCCACCCCTTACTCTATAAACCCGGTCGGATTACACGAGCGGCCAAGTTATAATCCGCAAAACAGACTACCGCAACATGAAGAGAGCGGAAGTTTTAAGGGGGTGGCGCGGGCCCTGAGGAGGTGAAGTCACGAATATGTCTGTCTATCTCTCGAATCGGCGCCGCCACAAATCTGACAATTGTTTACGTTGGGCAAGAGATGGGTGAATCGATGGTTAGTATAATATCTTATAAGACAAATTATGACACTCTGAATTTATAATTTTCCATGGGTTGTAGCGTAAAGTTGAGCGATTGATGAGCGATGGACGATACTATCTAAGCTATCGATATGAAAATGGAGTTTGTTTTCTGTACGAAAAACGTCAGATGCTGTTCCTCAATTCATCTGTTCCTCATATTTTTCCTCAATAAAAAAAAATAACGAAACCGTTCTAAACGTTTCATAAAAAAATAGGATCAAACTTCGTCATCCAAAGATCAAAGTTTAAAGTTCCCCAGAAAAGGCGTTCCTAATAACGAGGTTCCTTTTCATTCCTACTCAACACTGTAGCTGTCAGTATCACTTAGGATGCGTGAATTTATTCCTATTCCTATGTGTCCGATTAATGTGCAAGATGCTGGTGTGGAAACATCGACTACGTTTGTCTTCCATATTATAAACTAGTCCCTTGTTTCGATAGTCGATAACTGCGGTGCTATTGGGGGAGGGGGTCACAAAATGACGTGTATACTCCTATCGTATCACTGTTTTCATCCTACTTAAGTTGCCTCCTGACATACTTTATAATGCTTGTCATGCGAGACGAAGTGGGCGCTGTTTGTAAACGACGTGGATTTCGTTTTTTCAATGCACGGCTGGTTTTTCTTTTGGGAATCCCCAGATTTTGGCTTTTTTCGTTTTGGCCAGTGCCTAAAGCGTTTGCAAGGGTCCAACGGGACAATCTATTAGCATGTCTGCGACCTTGCATCCCTTAATCCTGGCCTGGTAAAGCTCGTCCCAAGCGTCCCCTTCGGAGACGAGCTTGGTCTTCGCATGCGCGCTTTTTATCGGGCTTTAGTCGAATCGCTGCCGACAGCGCTGCAAAAAAAATGCCCGTGTCTGTTCGATCTGTCTGACCTAGCAGATAGATGGATAGAGGGCAGAAGACATTTAGACATTGATTGGTTCTGTTCCAGTCAGTTTTGCTCCATGTTTCGAATGGAGAGCGTCGCCTGTTATCCAGCGAAAATAGAATTCATCGTATGAAAAATCAATCGTGTCACTAGAGGATATACCATTTTTCTAGTTTTAAAGCAATGAAAATGTTTCAAATATGTTATGCGTTTTAACAGATTTCATCGCTTCAAATATTATTCCTCTATTTACGCGAATTTCAAATGAAATGCTCTGCAGGCATCCTGACGTTTCCTTAAAACACGGTAGTTTGTGATATATAATTTTTTATTTTAAATGCATCGCCATTTAAGATTGAAATAATAATTCGAAATTGTGAATCTGTCTCACAATTTCTGCCAACGTCCTCTTTACAACCGATATTTTTCTGCTCTTTGTATCAATTGGCAATTTATTCTTCCATCTCTTTGGTGTTGGCGGCGATGGCGGCGGCAGTGATGGCGGGTTAAGGAGAGAGCAGGCCAGCTCGGAGACTGCGAACTCGGTTATCTGATGTCCGATGACAGATGACGGGAGACATAGCGGATAAGATGAACAGACACCGAGTGGATCGCAGCAGCAAACACGAGGGGGGCTGGTGAGAGAGAAGGATGCTGTCGGCGAGGGGAGGCAGGAGGGGTGTGGGAGTCGTTGGGCCATAGACCTGCCAAGGGAAAGGCAGCCACGTAAGAGAAAATAGCGAGATGTATCCTTGAATGAGGTGGAGAAAAATAAGAAAAGAAAGGCGAGGCCACACAGATAAGAAGAGAAAAGCTTTTTTCTTTCTCTTTTTTTTTCTGGCTACGTCTGCTCTCTCCTCTCTTCTTTCCTTTGGGCCCGGCGAAAGAAAAGCAGTTGGCAGCCGCCATTGATTTCTAGGGTTTCCTAATTCGTCGTTCACCTTTTGTGTACCCCTCCCTTGCCCTCCTCCCCCTTCGGTCTCTCGATGGTGGTGGTGGTGGTGGTGGTGGTGCCTTCACTTCACCGTGGTGTCGAACGAATGACGAAAGGCGAATGGAGAATGGATGTAACGATGTCTGTTTTGGGTTCCACCACTCTTGTTCATTTCGAGACTGTGCTTCCGAGACAGGCTGAAGCTGTTCGAAAAAATATAATCTACTATTCGAATAAACATTCGTTGCCTAAGGTGTTTTTCAGTTTATTCACTGAAATGTTTTTGATTTCTTCGGGACAGCAACTTGACTTAATGCGAACTAATTCCAGGTAATAATTGCATGTAAGATTGATATTTAATTGAAAACATCATGAATGAAACTATATTTTCATACCAATATGTATGTTTTTTTTTTCTACTTAGCCTAATATTTTATAATGAAAAACTATTACTATTACTACTCAACTCTAGAAATTCAATTAAAATTTATATTATATTTTTTTAACGCATCTCAGTTCTGTTTTAATCCAGCGCTATCCTGCATACAAAATACTGATAAAATTATTTACTGTTTTCACAAATTCGGTGAACATTTATTTTTATTGATTGCTTGCTCTAAAGCGTACTTTTCCATTCATAACAAAAATTTCTGTTTCATCAGGAGTTCAAACTTTCCTGCCTGTTACCGTTAAAGCTTGATGACAGCAGCACAGTGATATATCGCAAGGCGACTATTGATTTATCTGTCATTGGTAATGCTAAACATATTTTTTGGACGACTGAACCGATAAATTATTTCCACATGTCTTATATAAAAGCTCACGCAGTCGTTAAAAATATTTATTACTCTTGCATGAATGAACGAGTTAGTGCGTTATCATGTTCACTACGATATTATCAACGTTTTGCTTTAGTTAGGCCGCTAGCACTTCGGCCACTATTAGTGTTCCTTAGAATTGGGGCTGCGTTAATGGAAAATTCTACATCGACATATGTCACGCAACTGTGAGACTCGAATAACGGTCGCCAGCTGAACAAAATATTGGTTCTTACTAGTTTGTATATTTCAATAAATTTGACTACATTTACACAGGCCCTGAAGCCAACTTTTTGTTTTCGCCATTTAATTAGTAATATGGTTATTCAAATGTTCCAGCAAAATAGGTTATTGGCGTTGATAATGATAAAACGATCACAATCGCATTACCAATATGATTTCCAATTTACATTTCCAATATGATTTCCATTTTCAATATGATTTCCATTTAAAAATATTATTTTGAGAATTTTTGTGCGTTTGACAGCTGTCGTTTAGTACAGACATTACGAACGCGGCAGAAAGATCATTGGACCTCACAAGGGAATTCTCTATTTTCCAATAACTAATAACAGTAATGCCTCAAATGCACTGTAAATGGTTTTGCCTGAAATATTTACGGTAATGCTGGTTTATCATGTTATTGGGACGCCTACAGCGTATGAACAAGTAAAAATTGCTTCAAAAAATTTAATTTCCGAAAATTCTAAAATTTAATTTCGTTGTAATAGTAAGTTATACCTGTATACTAAATTGAAGTTCTAAATTTTGAATCGTAAAATTGATTTCTTTGAACTTAAGAAAGCATACGCTCAGGTTTTATTTCCTTTGTTTATAATAGCGTAAGTCTATAGATTTTTTTTTTGAATGTATAAAATAAGTGAGAGATGAAACCAGAAAATGACTACAACCGGCTACAGCATTGCTTTAAAATCATTTGTTAAGCGAAAAAATAAACGATAAAGAAATGTCATATGAATATGTGAGCGACACAATTTACTACAAAAGATAAACATGAAGTTTAACAAATTATTTCAATAAATACAGTACTACGTACATGTGACACCTTACAGGTCTTAAAAGGGTCTCTAAATTGTTATGAAATTTGAACGGCGAGAGTTTCTAGTATACACGCGATTGGTTCGTGTGAAAGCGTATTGGAAAACGGGAGGAAATGTAGGGTGTTGTATAATGTGGGTGGCGAGAGTGGCGAGCGTAGCTTTCGCACCTTGCCGTTCCGGTAGCCCGTGACTGCATCACTTGTGAAAAGATAAAAGGAAGATGGAGTGTCATAAACGGGACAGCGTCACTAGTTTGTAGCCATTCGCGGCTGTTTGTTGGGGCTTTAATTGGAACGAAAGCAGTTTGCGATTCTAAAAAGCCTAGCGAGATAGGGGCGAGAAAGGTGGGATAGACAAAGGAGAGACATCTTGTATTTCCATTCATTAACTATTAATTTTGTTTGGATAATTTTGGAGATCAATTTTATACTAATACAAAAACATTCTAACCGCAAACTGATTTCGCTCTAATTAGTTGCTCCTTCGAGCTACACATTAGTGACGATGTCCCTTTGTTGACACTTCCTTCTTACAATCGCGGTAGATACCTGCTGCCGTTTCTAGTCCCACGCGCGTCCTCCGCCCAGGCACGCTTTTCTTGTCGGGAGACCGCGCGCACGCGGTCGCTATTATTGAAAAATGACGATTGGCGAAATGCAATTTCTGCGGCGGGCGAGGCCGCGCCTTTCTCCGCGTTTGTTTACACTACTAAGCTAACAGGATCGACCCGGGGAGAGCTCCGGGTTTTGAATTGGAGGAAATTTCGCGCTCTCTCTCTCTCGCATCGGTCGCACTATAGACAAAAATCTACCACACACACTTTTAACGACGCGGACGTGTGTGTCTCGCGCGTTCTTACTTCGCCTTTCTGTGTTCCACTCTCCTAAATATAGATTCTGCACGTTCTTCGTCACATAAAAACGGCCGCGGCGAACAAACATTAGTTCGCAATCGATTCGCCGAACTAATAATTCTTCGTTGCCTTAAGCGAGGTTTACACTATCTATCTTTTGACGCTTGGCTCGGCGGAAATGTTATTTTATGTGTGTCCGATACGAAGATGCGACAAAAGACGTGGGGATGGGGGGGGGATGCCGTCAGGTCCCTAAAAAGCCAAATGTCAAAGACGTCAATGTTCAAAAGTTTAGACGTCAATTCTACATAGCGGCACCGACCTAAGGCGACAATGAGCTAAGGCGTCACCGACCAAAGGCGACACCGAGCTAAGGTGACAAAAAACTAAGACGATTTTCTAACCTCCCAACATGTAAAAGTTTTTGAAACCTGATGCCTTAGCTCGGTGTTGCCTTAGTTCAATGTCGCCTTAACTCGGCGATGCCTTGTGAAGTTTGACGCCTTTGCCCGTTGTCGCCTTAGCTCGGCGATGCCTAATGAAGTTGACGACTTAGCTCGGTGTCGCCTTAGCTCTCTAACGCTTTTCATTTTTGACAATTTTGAAATGCGTAAACGAAAACGAAATCCCGTTTACGTGGATTTGAACACGGAATTATTCGATCGTGTAGACCACGCTTTAAATGCGGTGACGGCTGTGACAGCGGTAATTTTCTTTAATGGCGTATCTTTCCGATATACAAATGGGCTCTGCGCCTAATTCGTCTTGACAAGTAGTGAGAGTGTCTGCGTACGTGGGGTGTGTCTATGATGATTCGCGCTCGGAGTTGGGTCGGTTTCAATTTGCACGATGCCGGTCTAGTTCTATCGTATTTTTCGTCGTTCGAACTGAGTCGTACACTCAATTGGGTATATGGCGATGGATAATCGTTAGGCGCGAGTAACTCTCGATCAATCAGAAATGCGAAAAGTGAAATTGAAAATTCCGGTAGAAGAATATTCGACCATTTGTATCATCAGAGAATACTATTGTAGCATAAATAGAAAGAATATACGTATATAATGATTAACGATTGCAGGTATTCCCTTTGATGCAGTAATACATGTACATGCGAAAATTGTGACAATGATCTTGTAAAAATTGTTTAAAAATTGTTTAGGAATCACAAAATGGTAATTCAAATTTAAAAATTAAATTCATGAATTAATGTAATGTTGACAATAATTGTGTTAGTCGTGTTTGAAGATTTTGTAAACTTAAATTCCGTTATAGAAGGGAAATTTTTGTAAATATTATTGATTAGTATCAGATGGCTTCTGTAAATCGAAATGTTCATTATTCCAGTTATAATTTTCAACGCATTTTAATTAAATTTATTTCTCGCTAACATCGGCATAATGGATGGGACATTCAATCTCACTTGGCGTATCCGTAATATATATATTTTTTTAAATTAAGTATTTGATGCTGGCTAACAACTGACGTCGGTTCAGCTAGTCTCATCTAAATTCCCTACCTCACAGCCAGGGTCGCCACTATCGCTTAGCTCCCTTGGCATTTGCCCCGAAGCATTAGCCGGAGCGAGAATCTCGAAAGATGAGGTCACGTAACGGCGGACAAATGGAAAAAGCGCCGGTGAGCGAGTGTCAACGGGGGCCAAACTTTTACAAGACGGACAAAAGGTTCTTTTAGCCCGGAGCGTAATTTTATTTATTATTTCCGATTGAAAAGCCGCTGGCTGGGATTGTCTCCCGTCACCCCCTCCCCCACCGTCCCCAGCCAATCGCTCCCCGTCGGTTTCTCACGAGTGTCTACCCACCGCGTCGTGTCAACAGCCCTCCCGTTGTAATTAGTTTTGAGCCGCGGCCGTCAGCGGCAGCACCGGCCCTCGCGACCTCATCGTGCCAGAGACCTTTAGCGATAAGAAGGCTTTTAGTTATTCACACACACACACACACACACACACTCTCTCTCTCTCTCCCGCATGTGCCCGAACAGAGTCGAGTCTTTGTGCGCGGGGATTGTCGTTTTCGTCGTGCCGTCAATTTTCACTGCGGTCGTCTTGCGTCAACAAAAATTAAGTGCGTGTCGGAAATGATGGTTAAGAGGTGGGGTGTCTTGGGGGTGGTGTGTCTCGGGGTTGGGTGTCTCGAGGGTGGGGGATTGGGACTGGTCGGGTTTGAACCGGGGATTTGTAAAGAGCGGGGATGGACTGAGAATGGGGGAGCGTTTTGGGAATTTTGTATTCTGATTTGTCCAGGTACTGCGCGCGGTCGCTGAGTTTTCAATAAAAGGTCAAAAAGTCATCGAAAATCAATGGAAAGCTGAAATTGGTGAGCTATTTTGAAGTTGAAGACGTTGTAACCTTGAACCAAAAATTATTCATTTTGATAATTTACGTTTTAATATTCTGTATGTGTATAACAAATGGAGTGGTACCGTAGCTGTTGACTACGAAAACAGTTTTAAGAACACCACTTTTAACGTTGATACAACGCAGCTGCGGCAGTTCTTGAGTTTATGCGCCGTGCTATGCGGGGCAGCATCAGGGGGAGCTTTTCTTTTGGCTGGCAAACCGCGTATTGCTTTCGAGCATGTTACGAGCATGGACAAAAATTGTGATGGCACTTTCTATGGCATCCGATATTTTTAATGCACTAAGCATTTTCATGCAACACAGGTCCTATTCCGTCTTACTTCGTTACGTAAATATTGAACTAATTACGAAAACTAGTTGAATAGAGTAGGTTTACTACGAATTAATGTTACTGCACCAATTTAATAATTACTAATACATATGTACTTATTAACTACTTAAGACTACTTACTAATTACTGCTAATTACGAAAACTAGTTGAACAGATTTTGTTCAAATCATAGAAATTGTTCAATTCACGCAATTCGATTAAAGGTTAATAATAAAAAAATCTTATCTTCTTCGCATTCTGTCTATGGCTAGTTAACCTTTTTTGCGGATCAATATTACCAGCGGATGATTATTTATTTTTACTCTGTATCGAGGTATTCAATTACAATTAAAAATAGTGTACATTTCGAATTGACTGCGACACCAAGGCCCCGTGAGCCAATGCGCTTGCAACAGTTGCCCCGATTATTTGCCCCCACTTATCGTACGTGTACGTGTAACGGGAGCGACACGACTAGAGCATTCAATTAAATAGCGCATATATTGTTAGACAAACAGACACGGTGTAACGACGCCACCATTTAACTAGGCGGTTAATTGATACCTGTTACATGTGTTGGGCATGCGTAATGGATACGAACTGCAATGCAGGCACACACACAGTATACGGAAATTATCCTTGAGCTGTTGCGAGGGAGTGGCGAGGTGTCTGTCGCTTATACGTCGTTGCTACGTCTTCCTGTCTGTCAAACCGTTTTACCTGAAGGAAAAACGTGCAGCAAATATCGAAGAGCGAACGCTACTAAAGCTGGTGGGACAAATTCCCCGTGGTCTTTCCCCTCCTTTTTCCTCCAAATACATTTCGAGAGCGAATTGCGAGCGTAATGCAAAATTCTCTCGCTATAAGCGTGGGCGTCGGCGAATCGATTTCAACACTGAGTTTTTTATTTATTTTTTTTTTTAAATCACCGTAGTGCCTAGTGCACTACAGGAATACTGCACCCTCATGTCTCTATGGGGAAGGGAAGGGATGGGGAATGGCAGCTGGAATAGCCAGGCTGCAGGATCCACCCCTAAGCTCTGGACTCCCTAA
>JAUJYS010004803.1:0-11578 GCA_033995665.1 Melogona broelemanni | reverse complement strand
TCCTGACCTAGACTACAAGAGCCAGTTGGTCAGGAGCTTGAAATAGAAAATGGTGTGACTTACCTTTGCCTCCGACGGGCATCAAGGGAAAATTGAGATTGATCGTTTTGGGTTTTCGCGGCTGATTAATGTCAAACAGGTAAATCTGCTCGCCGCCCAAGTTGACCAGGAGCTCATTGCCGTTGGGGCCAAAGGTCAGGAAGGTGGAGGCCAGAGCGCGGTGACGCTTCTTCGAGTCTTGTGTCTTGAGCGGAAGGTGGCCTGCAACACGTGGAGAATAACGGTCAGTCAAGGTTTAATCACGGAAATAAAACGGTCAGTGGTTAGGTTTGCGCTGTTGGTGGTGGTATGAGGATAAGCAGTGTTGGGTTCGTCCTTTTAGAAAAGGAACCGGTTCCAGTTTCCGTTCCTTCGATGAAAAAAAAAATAAACTTGTTATGCTGCGGCAAATTGCACGCCAAGGTTAAATACCACTTATATTTATCACCCCTAACAAACTGATCGATGACGACGCGATACCATCGGATCCCCCTCGACCGATGAAAAAATGAAACAGTTCCAGTTTCTACAGAAATAAAAGTAATCTAGGCGTGCATAAGCTCCTAAAAAAAGAACCGGTTCTCGTTCCAGTTCCTCAAAAAATAATTAAAAAATACTAAGTTCCTCAAAAAAGAAACCAGTTCCTAAGAACGGAACTTTTCCACTCCGTTCCTACCCAGCACTGAGAATGGGATAGGGAAGGGAGCGAGGGGAGATAGGCCTGCTCACCCGCCACAAAGTATTGCGAGCATCCAGCAACCAAGTTATCCGTCCAGCCAGCCTCATCCGGCGATCCGCAAGTACAGTTGCCTCTGTCCCACGAGCAACGTGGCTGATGGGTTTGCGATTGCTGGAAAAAGAATGATATAAGTTTAAATAATTTTAAAAGAAGTCTTAATAATTTTAACATTCAATAATTGCAACAATTTTAACAGTAATATCAATAATTTTAATAATTGCAAAAGTAATTTTAAATTTTTTTAATAATTTTGATATTGAAAAATTACTAGTATGACCTTCAATAGAGGAAATCTCCAATTTCAAAATGATTTAAAATTAGAAATTAGATGGTAAGGCATCCACCCGTTTCACCTTTCACATCCACGGCTTCTCCAATTATCCAATTATTTTTTTAATTATTCCTTAATTACCTGCACACTGACTGGACTGATCATGCGACGGTCGTACAGTCGCACATAGGGATCGTTAGCGCCGACAGCCAACTGTTCCGGTCGTAAGGGGTTGATGGCCACGCATTTGGCTTCGGCGTATTTGCCCATGTGGTTGCTTAGGCTGATCAGAACGTTGTTGGTGGCCGTGGCGCACGTGTGCGGCGTGCGGAGATCGAATTGCCTGCGAACAGAAGAGCAAGAACAAGAGTTAGTTAATCGCTTTGAAACGAGAGGCTGGTGACTATGTTGCATTTTGCTGGGTTCATACTAAAAACTAAAAATTCATTTCCCTGACATTCCCTTACAAAAATCGAAATTTTTCGTGACTTTTTTTGACCAAACTCAAAATTTTCCCTGACTTTTTTTTTAGGTCAAACTGCCGTTGCCATATATTTTCCCTAACCGGAAATGGTGTTTCGATTATAAAAAGAAAGACAAAAGTAAGAGCAATGGGTAAGGAAAGAGCGCGCGCAGCGCGAATTTTTTAAAAATTGTAAACTAATTTTAAAAAACTACATGTCCACAGAGAAATTCACAAAAATTAAAAGTTTAATTTCGATCACAATTTTTCATGACTTTTCCAAATTTTGGACCATTTTCCCTAACATTCCCTGAATTTCCAGGTCAGTATGAACCCTGAACCAGTTAGTCGCTTTGAAACGCACGGCGAGTGACTCGGACAAGTGTTTAAGTGACCAAGTGTGGTCAGAATGTGATGCGGCGAAGGCAAGTTGTGTGCACTCACATGATCATGCCGTCCTCAGCCGCACTCCAGAACATGGCGGGCACATTTTGAATGGTGGCCAGTCGCTTGACGCGCCCCGTGTGGCAGCTGCAGGCGTGCGTGGTCTCCTTGGAGTGAACGTTGTGCACGCGGATCTTGCAGTCGGCCGCACCGCTCACCACGATTTCGTCGCTACTGTTGGGCAGGAACTGGAACAGAGAAGTAGATAAGAAATACAGTGTATAAGTGGTGCCATTAATGTGGGCATGGATACAAAATAATTTTACATGGTTGGATGGCATCCGCGACGAATACCCATCGTCACATATGGATACAAAAGACGCACCTTGACTGAGAAGATGTTGCCGTGGTGTCCCGTCTGAATGGTGTGCAGCTGGCGGTGAGCGAACGGATCCCAGATGATGATCTGCTGATCGTCGGAGCCGCTGGCCAACAAGCTAGGGACAAGCGAACGCCAGAGTGGTATTAGATCGTCTTCGTCTCATGCCATTCGCATTCATTTTTTTTAAGTAATCATAGATAACAAAAATAGAAATCAAATTAAATCTTAAAATTAAAGCCGATCATTATAGGAGCATTATTCCTTATTCCCCAACAGGAAATCGAATTAACGAAAGCCTGTGCCGGGAATCGAACCCAAGTCACTGTCTCTCAACTGGCCAGTATTTTTTTGAAGAAAACATATTGTTATTCATTTATTGGTCACATAATCAATCAGTATTGACTTACTCGCCCCGCTCGTTCCATTCCAGGCAGTTGACACACCCACTGTGACCCTAAAAACAAAAAAAAAATACCAAGGAATAGGGTTTGGTATAAAATAAAATATTAATTAAAAATTTAATACGCCATCTTAAATACAAGTCCTACCTCTAAAGTCACCTCCAAACCGATCCTGGATATCAGGTTGTCATCCAGGTGCAGTTGGCGTTGGAACTTAGTAACGTAACCTTCCTGTAAACGAAAATACAAAACACAATTTTTTTGTGGGTAAATTCCCCTCACTGTAGTGAATATGACTGCCGGAGATTCTGTACCCTTCGTGTTGCTTAGACAATAATTGAAGGGCACATTTTCACTACTACCCCAAAATAACGAATAAACGAGAGCATACGCCGGGGATGGAACACGGGACCACCCGCTCAGAAGTCTGTGGCCAAACCCACTCAGCTAGACGGATCGAACTATCAAGTAATCAGATCTATGGTCTCGTTTCACTTTCTCTAGATGACCCGAGGCTGACCTGTGACAATTTTGACTAGTGTCCAAGGTTATGTATGCGCAGAAATATAGATGATACGAGACGCACAAATAAAATAATTCGCCCAACTGAGACAAGAAAACGATGAACGAGATTGCGTGTTGGCACAGAATGTTAAATTCGCTTTGTAGCTTTTAAAAACACGATAGCTGCATCTCATAGGTTCGAAAACCAAACCTATATGAATCATGGTTAGTTGTCGCCGCGGAATGATAAATGTAAAATATTTTGTATACAAAATTATGTAACATTTTGTGCAAACACAGTTCAACGTTTTCTCGTTTCAGTTTGGCGAATTATTTTATTTGTGCGTCTGGTGTCATCTATGTTTCTACGCATACATAACATCGGATTATATCGTAGATGAACATTTTAATCTGCTTGGATACGTCAAAGTATCCTTGCCAATCTTTATGACTAGTGTCATGCGCCGAAGGAGGGAATCTTTGTCAGCATCACTAGCTCAAGGGGGGCGGGGTACATAGGCCCGATATCACTTTAGGAGAACCAGGAAATAGGTTAGGAGTAGGCTGACCCGAATTTCTCTCAACCGACAGTGCTTGACGATGCTCCCGTTCTCCATAGTTGCGTTGACCACTCAGGAAAGATATATCCGTGACATTTCCCGACGATCTGGTCAATAAGTGCGCCGTTAAGTTATCAATTATAATTAATTTTGGGGCTCAGGGGCCCTGCGTGGGCCCACAAATGTAGGCCTATGAACGGCCTCGGATTCTTGCGAGTTTACGGTTTAGTTTAGGTCTATTTATAACGAGAACGGTAAGATTATGTTTACGGACGGCTGCAATATGATAATGGCGATGACACTTGACCAGGAACCAAACTGAAAGGCTGACGAAATAGAAACACAATATTATTTCATTTTTATCGAGAAAAATTGAAATAAAATTGACAATCCAAGGGCCCAAAACACCAGAGCTCGACCAATAAAAGTTTCAGCTGGGTGTCGTTGCTATTTATGAGGCAGGCCATAAGTGACATCATCAGTTGAATATATCTTATTAGTAACATAATTAGCGCAAATAATTCATATATAAAATTGTTCGTATATTTTTATAAATGTCATTATATAATTTGAAATTTGAAATTTAAGATAAAGTGAATTTATAATAAAAATCTGATTATAATGAGAGACCGTTCAGCCTGATTTACAAACGGTGTTGATTTTCCTTGGCAGCGCCAGCCATCTCGAAGACGAGATATAACAGCTGTACACACAATTTCTGTTCGAAGACAATTTCCACGATTTAAAGACTAATACATTCAAATAGTTTGAATACATTTCCAATAAAATACGAAAATTAGTTTACTTTTTGTTAATTATGACTTGTTGGTAAAGAATTTGGTAAATACAAAATGCATAAATGATTTGTTTTCGTGGAACTTCACTAAAAGGTGATTATTACAACAAGATGGCGGCTTCCAGCAGCTATTTACTTTTGCAGAGCGACTGGAACGACGTTTTAAAGTAAGAAAATAAAATAAATTACACTAAAATTCCGTTCTATTACTTTGGAGATGCGAGGTTAAATATTTTTTCATCTATTCGTCCGTCATAAATGGCGTCGGAATGCTGAAAACGAGTGTTTCGTCTGGGTATCCCTCAGTGCATGACAGGACACAAATCCGGGGAATTCCCCTAATCACATTACAGGGTGATTTTATTTTCATTACTATTTCAATTTTCCTTTTTATTTTGCTTTGGCAGGCAGGAAAACGGAAAAGCATGGGTGGCTTGCAAAATAAATGGTGAGGAACGAAAGTGTTTAATATGAATTTTAATTGAGGACTTGTTTTGGTTTGTCACTTGCCCTTTACCAATACTCACCATAGACATTGAGAGAGTGTTTGAGGAAATTGATCATTTATTTTTCCAGGCGCGGCCACAATCAATGGAGAGTTGAAATCGGCGAGTGCCAGCAGCGGGGACGGTCTACTCAATTCCCTGTCAGCTTCCCCCGGCTTCCGCGTGATCGGCGAGGCCAGGACCGGTGCGTTGGAGCTGGGCCACTCGGATCCGAACTGTCAGTGCACTTTCGTGGCGCCGCGGGCCAACTTCCGCTCCATCCACGCCACCAGTGTGGTCTGTGTGGATGTCAATTCCGGTGAATTGGGCGTGTCCGCTTGCACTTCCAACAAGCTGCATATCTGGGAGAAAAACAAGGGAGTCATTCTGGTAATCATGTTATTATTATTGTTATTTACTTTCCAAACAATATCTTTGATCACACTATTAATGACAGTAACAAATGTTGACACCTGAGAATTAAAATTAATTATTAGGATTTTTCTGGTGGCCTATTCTATCTGGCCTAGAGGTGAGCGTGCTCGCTTGCTGACCAGCGGATCTGGGTTCGATTCCCGGTGTAGTCAATCGTTGGATATTGCTCGTGGTACTGCGCTGGGGAAGGCAATGGCAAACCAACTCTGTATTCTGCCAACAAAACTCAGGGAGCTCCTGCGCTCCCTTAAGTCACCAGGTGTCGGGGGATCGAGGGTCGGGGTCCGGAGACGACGCGAGGGACACAACAACAGTATCGAATATATATATATTAATGGTGGTGATTTCACTGATTTGGACGTTTTTCTAGAGGACGTTGGAAGGTCACTTGGGTGGTGTTTACACGTGTCGCTTTTTCCCCTCGGGACTAGTGGTGCTCTCTGGTGGCGCTGACATGCGACTCAAGATCTGGTCGGCCGAGACTGGCCAGTGTCCGGTCACCCTCACCGGACACACGGGAGGTCAGTCACCATTACCTTTATCTATCACCCTTGTAAGGGTTGATGTCATGTTCCTAAAAAAGTCAACTTTCAAAATTGCCACAAGTGAAAGGCGTCGGAGATTTAATGCAACACCGAGCTAAGGCAATACCGACTTTAGGCGACATCGAGCTAACATGAGCGACGAGTAGACATAGCGAGCGACATGAAGCCAAGAAGTAACGAGCGATATGAAGCTAAGGCGACATCGAGCTAAGGCGACACTGAGCTTAAGGCGTTAGGTTTTAAAAACTTTTGCTTGTTGGGAGGTTTGAAAATCGTCGTATTTCTTAGGATAATCATCTAAACTTTTGAACATTGACGCCTTTCAAAATTGACTTTGATCTGACGCCACCACTCCACTGTTTGGTGTCTTGTGCTGGTTTACTTAACTCCTGTTGAATCTTCATTATTGTAGCCGTGTTGGATACGGCCATCGTGGACAGAGGCCGCAACGTCATCTCGGTGTCACGTGATGGTTCCGCTCGGCTGTGGGACTGCGGTCGTGGCGATACGTTGGATACACTGGCCGAGGTGGGGGCGGTCATCAACGGATGCTCCATCGTGGCCACTGGCAGCACCAGCAGCGAGAACAGCCAGCAACACGGTACTCTTCTTACCTCTGTCTCATTTTCCCCTTGCTCAAAATGCAGTGTTTGGTTTGTTCCTTTTGAAAAGGATCCGGTTCCAGTTCACGTTCTTCCCATGAAAAAAGGAAGTAGTTTCAGTTCCTGCATAAATAAAAGGAACCTAAGCGTTACTATGAAGAGATTCCAAAAAGAGAACCAGTTCCTAGGAAATTAACTTTTACGTTCCGTTCCTACCCAATACAGCTCAGGTTGCATTCGAATAGTTGAGTAGCTCTTGCTTTTATGTTTCATCGCATTTAATGAGCCTTTCTTTTGTTTCTATTCAGATGAAAGGGAAGTGGGGACGGACGGCAAGTTACTGTTACTCGCGTGCGAAGATCGAAGCTTACGTGGACTGTCCATATACGGAAGGGAAGAGGTAAACTTGCGCTGAACTAGCAATATTTTTTATGTACTGATGCCACAAATTCTGTGATATGATAACAATTCAATGTTTTCTTTTCCATTCTCCTCCCCGATCCAGGTGATGTCTGTGTTATGCTCGGCTCCTGTCAACACTTGCTGCTTCCTGTCCGACATCCAAGCGGTGAGCGGTTGCCAGGATGGCACCATCACCTTGACTGACATTCGAAATGCCAGGTCAGTTCTCCTACGTGCTCCCACGTATCATGTACTTGTACTAGTATTCACCTTGTATGTTCTTGTACTTGTGTCCCGCGTACCTGAACTCCACTTTGAAAATTGTCATCCATTTTATCTTTCTAGTCGTCCTCTTCAAAGTTGGTTGGAATCATCGGCGCCAATCCTGTCTCTCAAGCCGCACAAATCAGGGTTCATTGCCAGCAAATGTAAGTAATCTTGTACATTATTTTTCTCAGTGCCATGCCAAATTAACTTGGTCACGATTTTTAAGTGGAAATATGCTTACTTTGACAAGAATTATCTTCGGTTAGGATTCGAATTATTCAATTCGGGTTTTTGCTTGTTGCACAATATCCACGCGACAATACATTTTATTGCAAACTTTCTAAATTAAGAAAATTCGTTCAAATTGAACTATTCAATTGTGTTCTTAAACTTTGTAGCATTTCTATTGAGAAAAACTATAAAAAAATGTTAGGGTTGTATCTAATTTTCATTTAAATAATAGCATTTAGCTATCTAGCCATTTTGTAGTCGTTCTAAAGCAGGCTCTTAACATTTGTTTTTTTCTTGTTAGCTGATGGCACCTGCTGCCTGTACAGTTTGGATAGTGACCAACGCACCCAATTCACTGGTGCCGACTGCGACGCCGTCTACCGAGTGGCCGCCGATGGCAAACACCTGTTCGCCTCATGTCGTGATGCTACTATTCGCAAGTACCAGCTGCCCGTGTAACCGTCTCTTGGATGAGTGGAGCTATGTCGAGTTTGATCAGCTTGAAATTCTTATGGGGGAAGGAATAAATCAACAGTGCTAGTCGACTAAGCATTTGCCCTGTTCAGAAACCGTTTTCCTTGAGATCTGACCTAATACCACCACTTTATATTCAACACACTTGTTGATTATATTTTCTAAACGAATAGACAAGTGGCGATCGTAACGAATAAATGTATAATTACATTTCCGATTGAAATTGAAAATAAGAAGTTGTTATCCGGTTATCTTTGCGAAATTGATGAATATTGCAAACACCTTCTTAAATGCTAATGCTAATGCTTAATGTGCAGTATTCCTGTAGTGCACTAGGCGCTACGGTGAATTTAATAAAAAAAAAAAAAAAAAAAATATGTGCTTGTCCAGTTTAATAAATTTGTTGTCCTTGTCGTATTCAGATTTGCGGTTTCTAATCAATTTCTGGTTCCAAATTGTTTTGAATTTAACAATAAGCTCAGTGATGTGCCGATAAACTAAACAATTGATGAATACAATCAATAACTAGACCAATGTAAAATAAAACGAGTGTTTAATGTAATTTGGCATGAATTCTGCACGATGATGATGTACCGATACAGAGTTGTAGAAAACAATAAAGTTAAATAAGATGACGGATGCTTATTTTGGCTTCAGAATTTATCCTGAAAAAGATAAATTAAAAAAACAAGACAATTATTAGTTATTCTGGATAGTAGGAAAACTTTATGATGTTATCTACCTGTCTCAGAAATCCCAATTAATCCGACAAGCAAGACATTTGAAGATGGTGTTCTATTCTTAAAACTATTCGTTAAATCTTTTATTTTTTATTTTTCCAATTATCTTTAATTGGCCTTAAGATTTTTGCATTTACAAATATTACCGAGCTCGATAAGAGTGTATTGTAAAAATATATCCTAATTATTTTTTTATTGGGGAAATTACCCCCACCGAGTGAATATCACTGCAGGAGATGCTGGGCCCCTTGTGTTGCTGTGGTATATGTGAGGGGTACTTTATTTTACCAGTACCCCTGGATCGAATAAACGAGAGCCTGCGCCGGGAATCGAACCCGGGACCGCCCGCTCAGCTAGACGGATCGTACAAAAATTGAATTTGCGTAACTCTTCATTTAATTATTAGTGAGTTTTCAAGGTCCAAATTGCACCAAATATAATTAAGAAGAGGGGGATAGAAAAACTGGCATACAAAAATTGTAGTTTTTCAACCAAGGACAAATAATAATTATAATGAAGAAATTGAATTGGTAACAAAAAGACAAAACGAAAACTAGAATGTTCGAGCTAAAACAATACAATTTATTGACTGGCAAAATACCAAGTGAACGTGCGAAAGAATAATATTTTTAAAAAAATGACAACTCACGGCATTTACGAATATGCTCTGCTGGCCAAGCATATTATCCAACACAAGCATTCGTTTAAAATTGACTTGGGTTTGGGGTGAAACAAAACAAAAAAAAATAATAGAACAAAAAATGCATTAAAAGAAACTTAGCCAAGTACATGCAAACACTAGAAGAAATGATTACGATTCTATTTACAGTGAAACGACATAAAAAAAAACTTGCACCAGAATTTGGCATATTGAGATCACTCGACCAATCATCGAGCGAGACAAAATTCAGACCGATGACATTTTATTTCGAATATATTTAGTATACAGGGGCGTTGAAAACTGAACAGATCTAGCAGCTTGATGCTTCCCAGCTGGAAATATAGATTTCCAAACGCCACCACATACCAAACATCTTTGAAAGTAAATTGAATCAATCGTGAGAAAAATGAAAACAGTAAAATTGCAAAATTGGGGGGAAAGAATAAAGGGAACAATGGAACATATGAGCCAGTGATTCATGCATTCATCTGGAAAAAATCTTTCTGTATGGGCGATGTCAAACACCTAACAAGTCAAATGTCAAAAATGACGCGCATAGGCGTCAAATCTCTTATGCGACAACGCGCTAAGGCGTTATGTTTCAAAAACATTTTGCGGTAAAGTGGATTTTTGCTTGTTGGGAGGTTAGGAATAGTTTTTTTTTTATCTCTGACGCCTTCACGCTTTGTCGGCTAAGAGATTTGAGCGCGTTATCACCTGAGGTCAATGTCGCCTTTTAAATTTAACTTCTTATGTGTTTGAACATTTTTCGCCTATGAAATATGACGCATCCCCTCGATGAACTAAAGAATGGCAAACAAGAGAGAATTGGTTGAAAGAATAATGAAACAGGAACAAGGTACGAATCAAAAAAGCTCCACCAAAAAGCGTGGACCCGAATTTTATTTTCCAAGATATTTGGTATGTGTGAACATTTCCAGCAGCTCGGTGCTTCCAGCTGGAAATATAAATTTCAAACGCCACCACATACCAAATATCTTCGAAAAAATTTGATTAGCTTTTTTCATTTCAAAACAAATTTCAAATTCTATTAATCGAAAATAGAATTCTATTGGCTCCAAAAAAAAAAAAAAAACTAGAGCCACCGGTGCCTCGCCTTTTTCATATTCTTCTTAATCTTGTGCGAGTTTTTCGACACTTTGCTCAGCCCGTCCTTGTGGTGTGAGGATGAAGTGGTGTTATTTCCTCCTGCCGTGGCTGTGCCGGGAGATGGCAGTCCGTTTATGCCGTTAGTGGTGGGTGTGGGTCCGTGGCCGCTGTTGGCACCCGGAGCTAATACGCTGGAGTTGCTGTTGTCTTCGCTGCCGCTGTTACCGGTCTGAGATTCCGATTCGCTGTTCCGTTCTGCTTGTGGTTGGTGGGGGAAGAGAAATAGAGTGTGAGTGGTGAGTACAAGTTGATTGTGTGGTTGGTGGGGGAAGAGAAATAGAGTGTGAGTGGTGAGTACAAGTTGATGCGCATCGCATTCCTTCGCCGGGGGCGCAAAAATTGGGATCGATTTGAATTGGTATTAGTTGGTTTTGATTTTGGCATTGGTTGATTAAATTTCGAATTTGGCTTTGTTGGGCATGGATTGGTAGGCAAATCAAAGTCCGAATAATGGTTTGTGAAAACATTTCATCCAAAAATTTCTTAAATCAAAATAGATAGCCTAAGAGCCAAACAAGCATGACGGTTAAGAAGGAATTTTGTCGAAAAATTGTGGCGTTCAGGAAACAAAAAAATAGCGTGAGCAGAGTACATATGGTCGTCTGTCACATAAATATTTTGAATTTCGTTGGAGTTTGGTGCAGAGGGATTGTGATTTTTTATTGGGTGCAGCCAAATTGGAGGCGATTCGCTGCTCGAATTTAGGAGGGTGGCAGGCCATTGCTCATATTATCTTTCGTCACCACGGCTCACCTTTCTCTTGGCTGTGGTCGACAATACCGCTCACGGCCTAAACAAGAGAAAAATAGAGTCAAGAGAGAGATTAGTCAACCGGCAAAACAATTCGATTCAAGGTGGTTCATTATCTAACCAACGACACTCCAGGGTGACTGGGTCGACGTCATGTTCCTAAAAAGTCAGCTTTCAAAATTGTCAAAAATGAAAGGCGTTAAGGTAGTAACGAAGCTACAGACCTTATTTTATAACGACTTGTTATTTATTCATTTGTTCTGGCGCAAATACAACA
>JAUJYS010004802.1:0-11579 GCA_033995665.1 Melogona broelemanni | reverse complement strand
TATCGAGTGGGGCGCGTAGCGAAATTCAGTCTCACCTGATTTGTCACTTCATGTTATATTTTTTTAGGCAAGTCAGTCAAGTCAGTTTCGCTTCGCACCCCACTCGATACCGTATTTTCTGGTCGCTCATGTGGGTAAATTGGACATTTACCGTCGGAGGACTACTCAATAACTGGACGCATTCAATTGTCACCAACATTTTCAGTTTAAATGGCGAATCATTTGTTATAGTCTCACTGTTGCTCATAATTTTCTATTCCTTGTCAGGAATAGCGACGATCCCCTTCTTATTTTCAGACGCTTGTATCATTTATGTCCAATGGGGGTGCCGTGTAAATCAAAATTCGATGCTAATGCGCTGGAGTATACGTGTCTGGATGGTTTCTTCGAAATTGGAAAAAAAAAATTGTCCGTAGGTTCACTTTTTAGCCGAGAGGATATTTTCGGAGCTCCAACGGGATTGTTGAAGTAATGAAAAGTTATTTAGCATCAGACTTCACGCTAAGGCGTATTGGCCTGAGAAACTGGGTTTTAAGTTCTGTTCGAGGAAAAAATTGTTCGCGTTTCGAATATGGAATCATGTTCAAAGGGATATATGTTAATCGGCTGAAGATTTTATTTTTTGCTTGTGCATTGTGATTTACTGAGCCAATGAAATGTTGCTTTTCTCTCCTGTCTCCAAGTACTTCAATGGTATGTTCACGTCGAAGCGTTTTCGGCTTGAGCGTGCTGAAGATATTTATTTGGATTGTACTTGAGATTGGTGCGTATGGATATTCGATATCGAAAAACGCTGTCGTGAATGCCAGAATTATTGAGAATTATTGTGCATATTTGAGATGGGCGAATTTTTATTCGTGAACGCAGGTATGGGGATATAGGAAATACAGGTATTTATATAATTTCATATACGAACAAGACACCGTTTAAACGCTTGAGTATTTTGACAGGGGAATTACTTTTGTGTATGCTTTGCGAAAGAAAACAAGCAAATTCATTTGTTTGCATATTTCCATGCATTTCGTTGATATACGAAAAACAACTTTTATTTTTGCCAATTGTTCATGTTCCAAGAACCAACATTTTTGCATAAAAAATAGCGTTTTTATCATTCTAAGTCTAAGCCGGCTTAAAAAGCAACTTCGGTTCCATAGGAGAAATATTGAGGCAGCACATTCATTGTACATATGTGCATTATAAAAAACAAAAGTTCTCGTTAACGTTGCTATCGTCACCGTGGATGCAGCACGTTTTCCATAAACTATGAAATATCATGAAAAATTGATACCGGTCTATAAATTTGAAGCTCTCGCCTAATAAACGAAATTACAAGCGTACAGAGGCTTTAAGGAATACTGCTGTTTTCAGGTTGATATAAGATGAAAATAGAACCAAATAGTTTAATTTTTTCTTCTTGATGAAATTTTAAAATTACAAATTAAAACATTTTTGGAAAGTGCTGGATTTGTCTGTCGCAAGAACTGGATCGCGCATCGTGTACCGACTTTGTGAATAGTCCTTACCCCTTAGAAGGAAGGCGGTGATGTCTTACTTTCATGTTGATCTCGTGACACTGATTCTGTCTAGCCGAGTTTCTCCGTAGCGATAACTGCTCTCGCCAAGAAAAATATAATATTCTGTATATTTGAATAGTTTTTGCGTGTAAACCATGTTTTTTTTTGTCAAAGCAGGGGATCAATTCACATATTCAGAAAAGATGATTCGTTTTTTTTTATAAACCCCGGTCAGTTATATATTTCGTGATAAACTATGTGACCCCAGTTGCACATAAATATAATCTCAAGTCAAAATAAATTTGTAACGTCAAACAATATCAATAAAAGCGAAAGCATTAAAGTTACCTATCGTTTCTGGTTTGTTTTTTTTAACTTTTTATTTAGAAAATTGAACCTTGGTTGTCTGTTTGATTCAGCTTCTTTGAGGTCTATTTAACCAACATTCACACGTCCTATAGAGTTGAAATTTTGTGCGCAACTCAGGCTCATGAAACATTTAAAATCAAATTTTGACGAGGATCTGTCAATCGGGGAAATGGTTAGAAGATGTACTCAAAGATCTGTGGCATTCTTATGACGTAAAGGGTGAGGAGCAGGGACATACAAAGTGGTCATGAGTCGCGAGATGTGTCTCGTATTTGCGGCGGACGACGGCTTGTTTGTTTTATGCGGATATGTGACTGGCGCTTTTTTTAAATATTTTCCGTGAAGAAAGACGATTCCGTCGCTCGAAAGATTGTTGAAACCCAGCACGTGGTTTGCGTCGTTGTCGGAAGACACGTGAAGTGATGTTCCTATACCGTTATTGCTGGCGAAAAAAAAAATATAAAAGTCGTCTGGGTCGTTTTTTCTGACCATGTAGCCGCCGCTATTTTTGTTTCGTATATCCTCCTGAGTCTTAGCGTCCAAATTAAGTGAATCATAAAATTGAGCTCACAGGCTTGGCGTCTGTAATATTGAGATATGGATTATTATCAACTATTTATTTTCCACTCTTTCTTTTTCATAGTGCAAATATTCGTTTAATTATTTCGAAAAATCATAGATATCGTCCGTGTATTATAAGGATAGCGGGACTCATGAAGATTCAGTCTACTATTTTAAAATGCGTTTGGGTGCGCCTTGTGACAAAATTCTTGAGATTTTATGTTATTTAAGGGTGCTCTTATTTATGAGTGTATATCGCGTTACCCTTTTCGTATTCCTTCCATGTGTTTACAGGCGTGTCTGCAACAGGATGTTGACTAATTCTTGGTACACATGCACTGTACTTGAGCGGGCTTTCATGTAGCTTAAAAAGTGTTTTGTAAGCATCTCGATTTTTACGTTAATAGCGCGTTCTTTAGCGCGCATAGTTTGTCTAACTTTTTCAATTCCATATAGAAAAGATATTTTTATTTATGAACGTTTGTGATTTAATATGCTGAAATAGAAGTCATTTTTCACCGATTATAATCCGTTATAAATTTAAAGATGATGGGTATATCCAAAGCAATTCCGATAAAATTGAAAATAGTTCCAAAATAAACGCCTATTCAGAGTGCAAAATGTCAAGCCTTGGACATTTTTAAAACGACTGTTGACCATTTATGCAAATTTGCAGAAGTGAGCATTTTTGTTCAACAAAATTGTAATGCTTTTAGTATGTTCTGATAACAATTTATTTTGTGTTTTGGTGGGCGCAAGCATCATAATTGTCATAGATTTTATATTCGTATATTTTTTTAATGTGCTCACCCTTAATTTGAGCATCATGAGGTGGTAGATACTTTAAAGAATCTGGGACAAAATGGCGCCATCTTTTTTTAAGTTGTGTATCGACTTTGGCAACGTCTACGGCAGCCGAGTGCGCGCAGACAAACAGAAACGTGCGGCTCGATCTTCAATTATACCAGTTCAAAGTAATTAAATTAATAATTCATTGGTCGAATATTAAATTCAGCAGCGCACGTCGCACGAGCGTTGCCTCTTTGCCGCTAAGTGTATGGCGATGCGTGATCCACATGCTGAGAGCGCCGAGCGGAGACGAATATAAAAGCGCACGACCCAGTGAAGGAAATTCGTTCCTTTCACAATTAATAGTGCTCATCCTGTTGTCTGACATTCTAATGGGGACTGGGCCTACATTTGCCAACGCAAAATAAAAAGAACCGTCGCTGATGAAAACAAATGTAGAAGGTGACTTTTGATTACACTTTAAAGAGTCGTATCTTAATTTTAAGAAAAATCCTTTTCAGGACTTTGGGAAAGTCTTTATAACAAAGTGTTACGAAACCGCCAAATTGGCGCAACTGTTTCACTTATTTTTCATTCGCACCTTCAATTTGCTCCATAGGATCATAAAAATAGATTGAACCACAGTTTTTCCACACTCTCATTCGATGGTGCGAGGCTAAAAGTAAAAGAATTAACATGAGCACATGGATGCACAGGAAAATACAGGGAAGGCTGTCCACCCACCCAGCGTGATGTCGCTTTACAAAATCAGCATTGGCCAACCCGCCCGTCTTGTTTTTCTTTAGGTGCAATGCTTCAAGGGAGATTGAATGCATGTTTTGACTGAGTCTGAAAGCGCGAGCACAACGTTAACAAAGAGAAATATGACTGCGGACGTATTATTATTATTATCATCATCATCATCGTAAGGGGTAATCATGATCTTTTCTATCTACGTCTTTGGCGTTGAGAGTCATTACGGCGTTTAAAAGCTACGGTATAATCTCTCCACGTCTGAGTCCTCCCCACCACCACCACCACCACCAAACATGAGCTCCAGCGTTTACGCACACGTGATGCCCAGCTCTCAGCAGGAGGCGGATTCATCCTCCCGAGACCTCTCGCAACAAATCCACTGAATTGCGAAGCGTATTGAGGCAGAGTCTGACTTATTAAAATTACACTTACGATCCAATTGGTACGGTTTAATGTTAGCAAAACTCTCGTTGATGGTTGTTATTCTACGAGATCGTGTACGAATTTTTCAAAAATTTCCTCTTCATGTGTTTTAGGCACCGTCAATTTGCTTCTGTGTCCTGGTGACCCTGTGTATAAAAGTTTGTCAATTTTTCTGACAGTACTGTTTCTTGCAGTTGTTGAAGTTCAACTCCTTAGGTCTCGCCGACACCTTTTATCCAATTAATGCATGGTTTCCCTCTTTTTCTGAAGCCTTCTACTTTTCCTAGAATAATTTCCTTTTCTATACTTGTTATAGCATCTTCCTGCATCGCACGGCCAAAGTATGACAGCATCTATTTCACTGACATGGCTGCTTGATATGTTCAAGATGTCTAGACAATTGCAATCACAAAATGTACTCTGGTCAGGAGTAGAAGACCAAGTGAAATAAAATATTTAACATTTTTCTCTTTTATAAAACTGTTGAAAATAGTGGTTTTGATGCGAGCCGCATACAGTTATTTTAAAGTGCTTCTCATTATACTTGGTAGGGTGGCTAGGCCTCGCTTGACCTCGCATGACGAGCCGTTCGAAGCTGTCGCTCAACATCACCATCGTGTCTATCTGACTCTCTTTATCCGGCTATATCGGCCGTCATTCAGCGTACGAGTATTTGTAATGGGGTGGGTGGGTGGGAGGCGGAGGTGGAGGTGCGAAATGTATGTCGAAACGAACGACGGCGCGTTCGCACAATAGGATGAGAGAACGTGCGGGAGCCGAAAATGGGAGCGCACGCGCGTTCGTCTTTCCTATTTGCAATTCGCGCCCGCTCCCGCCGAAGTCTTATTTTCGAGTAATTTAAATGTAACCTATTGTGGCTCTCTACCGGTAGAGCTCGTTTCGCGCATATAAACGCGCCTGCGTTGAATTTTATTCTCTTTCTCGCTCTGTCGTGAGAACGCCAGGACGGTGGGTTGGGGGGGGGATGGGGATGCTAGGGTTGGCGGGTGGAAATTTGCGAAAATATTTAACGGTAGATATCTTTTTCCTTACGTATCACTTGATCGCGGAGTTCCTAAATTGTATGAGTTCTGTCACCGCCACGGAAATTTGAGAATGAAACTTTGGCTTCCATGTCGTAATGGCGCAAACCATAATGACGCACGACATAATGGCGCAACGACGAAATGGCGCAGGGATAAATGTCGCAAGGGGATTAAAAAAGTCCTAAAATCGGTATTTGCGCAATTTTAATATCAGTTTTCGGCTGAAGTTCAGTTTACGGGCGAAATGGAGCGGAAACTACGGGCGACAGGGGGCGCGCGCAGCGAGCAAGGAGCGGTTCGCGAAAGACCGGATTTTCTGAATTCTAAATTGGTACACGGTAGTAAATTTCTACAGGCGAGACTGACTTGCCTTAAAAAAAATATAACATGAAGTGACAAATCACGTGAGACTGACAGCCGCACTTACGTGATTTGTCACTTCATGTTATATTTTTTTTAGGCAAGTCAGTCTCGTCTGTTGCTACGCTTCGCTACGCGCGCGTACCGCGAGCCGGAGCGATAGACCGTCTTTTCTGGATGCTCATGCCCGTAAAGTGAACATTAGCCGCATAATGTTTTCGAGCTCTTCTGCTTGTAATGCGTTCATTTACAAATATGAATGTTCAGTAGTGGTATTATTTATTACATTTTTTTTCCTGACATTCGCGTGTATACATTTTCAACTAGTTTCAATGAATTTTAAATGTTCCGTCGTAACCCAGTTGGCTATGAGTTGGACTTCTGACGCCATGGTCCCTTGTTCAATTCCAGATATGGAATTGAAATAAAACATCCAGTATGGATTACAATAATAAACTGCTAAAACTAAATAATCACTTCAGCTCAATTTAAATTTAAGAATCGGTTCAAAAATATTCGAACCGGTTCACAATTACAAATAACAATTTAGTTTCTAATTAGTCAATACACTAACGTAAGGCTTAAAGGAATACACCTGTATTCCAGAGGAAACTGAAATATGAGTGCGCAATATTCTTGCATTTTTACTACCCTGAAAGATAAGGTGGCATCTAGCATTTCAATAGAAAATCAATCTTCAGTACGGTATATAGTCTCTCCACTATCCATAATCCCGCCTGTAGGCCTACTTCAAATAGCTCTCATGTGGGAATATATAACCGCAGCGTAAATCTTCTCGATCGAAACATGGCACTGGATCGATGATTTTTCCAATGCCAAGTCGATCTTTCCCGTCGTATATGGCGCCTCAACCTCCCCATGGGCTCGCAGTTGTTCAAGCGTATTTCTCTAAATATTTGGCGGCTAAATTGCATTGACGGTGGTGTAAACCAACATGTCTATAACGACAGCTGGTTCCACGTTCCAAATATCCGATATAATTTTTTTTCGATCATCGAATAGCGATAAAGAACTGACGATAACTTTTTAATTGGATGTCGGTTTGAGCCGCGAAATATTATCCAGACTTATTTAGTTTCTTGCGCTGGGTTTTCCCAACAAGGAACCACCGAAGACAATCAGTCAACCATGGAGGTTCAAGATTCTAAAGTGTTAGCGAATATTTAATCGATTTCTATACTTTAATCTATTTCTATGCCGGGCTGTGAAAATAAGACGCATAATTCGTTATACGAAAAACCGGGAAAAAATGCCTAATTAAGAATTGTGTGAAAAGTATCAGCATTAACGAATCTCTGCTCAAATTAAGTCTATCTAAAAAAAACTACACGGTTAATGATTTTTACAGACCGGCAAAGTTCGTGTAGCGACGACGCTGAGCTTCTGTTACCCCTTAATGTGAGCAAACATACATGACATCGCAGTAGTGCTATTTGCCGTAGCGTTGTCCTTCGATGGTATCAAATTTATCGCTTTTCTTGATCCCAAAACGCTGCCCCCGAACTTATGCAATCACACAATGCATCGAAGTATTGCTATTTGCCTAACCAAAAAGCTTCCCCTTTTATGGTGGCAGTTTTACGGCAGCGTTTGTGTGCCAAATCTTTGAAAAATCCAAAACTAGTTTTTAATAGCGATCCATTATTTAGGTTCCTTTCGCCTGCTTGATTAGAAAGAAGTCGGTGAATTAGAAATAATTCAAGCGATCAAATGATATCTTTAATTATATCTTAAATTATTAATCCTTAGAAGTGGCAAGTCAGTCTCAAATAAAGGGAGAAAAAGAAATTGGCTCTAACATGAAAAAGCAATTGAATGTAAATTATGGTCGCAATTGTTATCCAAGCTCCTGCTGTGAGAACTTTTTTCATCTCTTCACAGTTCTATATAGTCACTGGAATAAAAATATGTTCAAGCCACATCTGATTGCATGATTCATAGCCTGGCCGCGAAAAGTGTCATGGCGCCAATTGAGGTTTAAAGTGGTCACACAGCTGCCTAATTTATAGACTAGATGGCGTAAGTTAACAATAGTCAGACGAATTATATGTTTTTTCCAGGACAGTGACTGGCGGAAAACGAAAGTTAGGGTGAATTTTTTCTAATAATAATAATAATAATTATTATTATTATTTGAATAAATCGTTACATTGTAATTAGTAATCATCATAACCGCCTGAATCCGTTTTTTAAAAGAAATATGGAATAAAACATTTTCTCTCCAGAAAAGTAAAGCCAAAATTCAAAAATAAAAACCAATGTTAAATTTCCATGTCATAAAAATGGGTTTACCATGTCTTTGATAATAAATTGGTATGCGATCTAAAAATCCATACTTTTGTTTACGCAGCTCGTTTTCGTGTATTTTTTTTGTGGGGAAATTCCCTTCATTGTTGTGAATATCACTGCAGGAGATTCTGTACCCTTCGTGTTGCTTAGACAATAGGTGATAACCACATTTTCACCAGCACCCCTGAATGTATTTCCACTCCAGCTGTCGATTTTTCGTTGTATTCAGATAACAGTGGCGTCAAATCACTCAAATGAATGCAAAAATCATCCCAGTCTAACGCCATCTTGTGAGAATTGCCGTGACCGTGAATGCTGTCTAACAAAAGTAGGTCTCGTTGGAACTTTGCCAACTCATCATGGCGAGCAAAATTCCAATCGCGTAGGGACAGTCAGGAATCAGTTTGAATTCCATTTGACGGATGGCGAGTCGTAGCAACACGGGGAATATATGTATGTTCAAACCTCACGCAGATAATTCACTATTTTTGGGTTGCCGGCGACGCGCTGGCGACAGTGAAATTCCAATTTTTTTTTGTATTAGGGGCGTTCAATAAGTATCTGAAATCATTTATAAAAAAAGAATGGCTGAATGGATTTTCATGATAATAAGCCAAAGTACTCTCCAGATATTTCTGAGTTTTTTCAAAAAATTTCAATGTGATTCGAAAATTGCAAGTGCAGAAAAATCGAACGCCAACATGAACGCCGACGAGACAGCGTTCAGTTTCCTGTTCATTGCATTTTTAATGCATTTTAAAAATTAATTTATTTCAAGTCAGCTTGAAATTAATAATACTTAAAAATCACTACATGATTACTACCCCTCGCGTCGCTATGGCCATATGTGAGGGGCAGGGAAGGGAAGGGGAATGACAGCTGGTATAATCAGGCTGCAGGATCCATCCCTAAGCTCTGGACTACCTAATGGAAGCTCAGTGGTGACGCCAGTACCCCAGGATCGAATATACATAGCCTGCACCGAGAATCTAACCCGGGACCTTCCACTCTTTAGGATGTTGCTATACCAACCGTACGTACTATTTACAGGGGATTTAAGTGAACGGCCAGTACATCCTAGCGATTTTAAAATTGTGAAAACATGATTTCTTAAATATTTTCTAAAACGTACGTAATATTTATATTTATATAATTAAACGTAATATTTTTTTTAATATGGAAAATATAATTTGTTGTAGATATTTCGAAACAAGAGAGACCGGAATATCTGAACATAAGATTGATGTATCTATTTATTCACCAAGAATTGATAAACCAAAAACGAAAGAATCACGAAAAATAATAAATCGTGCCAAAACTCAATTATGAAAGTCAATCTATTTTCGATGGCATCTTTTTTCACGTGTTTTTATTAGCAGCAGTAGTACATGTACGGCTGCGCTAGGGGAGTGACTATTTTGGGGGCTTATTCAGGCCAATCGCATTATTGGAAGCTTTTCATTTGGAAAGTGCCGCTCCGAGCGCTTACATTATACAGTTTCTTGTCATTTATTTTTTTTTTCGACGTCGTAATTGTATTCCCTAAACGGGCGGTAGGCCTAACCGTTTTGTTGATGGATAGGCGCTAGGGGAAATCCTGTTTATATTTTTCGAACGATGTCAGTGTCTATATTTACGCCCCTCAAGCACGATCGCTTTGGGTAATCATCCGCGTACGGTACAGCGCATCAGGCGATAGCTTATTTTATTCTTTTATTTGTCTATCTATCCTCGAGCATCGATGCATCAATAACTTAATATTAACGCGTGTGCTCCGTGCGCACGACAGGCTCGCACACTTGGCGACGATAACATATTGTTCTGCATAAACATTTGGGATCATACAGACAAAAAAGAGACCTAAAAAAGAAGAGATTGTAATAGATGCAGCGACAGTTGCCAGTTGAAGAGACAAGAGAGATGGATGCTTGTTATCTCAATTCGTATTACTCAATATAGTCTTTCCTATGCTTCTGCGGCCAGTATTGGGGAGTGACGGGTCGTTACATTCGTTATTTTCATTTTCGAGTAACTTTGTAACGATTTAGTTACTTTCATTTTTACGAGTCTCAATTACTTTTAAAAAGTAATTTACCCAACTCTGTTTGCGGGTAATAGGATGCCGTACAATTGAAAAGAGCGGTTTTTCTGGTGTCAAACACTGAAGATGCCAGAATGCTACGGCTATGGCAATATGCGAGGGAAACATTTTCACCAGTACGCCGGGATCGAATAACCAAGAAGCCGTGCCTGGATTCGAACCCGGGACCGCCGCACCGCCGTCGGTTATAATACTGGGTCATGACCGGTTGTATAAGATGCAAACTAGCTCTCTGGGAGTCTTTAAGACGAGAACGTTCGAAAATGAGACGTTTAACTGAAATCAGTTTGTATTCTAAATTCTCAGATCGAGTTCCAGTCTGGTGCATATTAAAAAAAAAAAACCTTTTGAATCATAACAATATTTACGCGAGTTGTACGCATTTCTACTACGAACGATCACAAGCCTGTCGCTTAGCAACATTCGTGAAGCAGATCTGTATACAGTTACACAATGTCGTCTGGAATGAAAAATTAAAGCAACGGTAAAGTCCAAGACAGCTAGGTCACGGATGGTTAGTCTGGTTTGAGAGATGGGGGTTCAAATCCCAGTCGGAATGTACAACAATATTATGCAAGTAGATAACTCAGGTAACAGGTAAAACAGAACATCGTCCGAACCAGGTTAGCCGAAAAATACGGAAAAACGTTCTACCAGAGTTTATACGGTAAATACGGCATCAATTACACAGTTTCCGTAATGGAACAATGTTCAGTATTTGTTGGAACGCTCCTGTTGCTTCGCGTCCGCAATTGCCCAACGTTTGATTCTAATTTCCCCTTTTTTCCGTTTTGCTTTCGCTTCCGGTCAGATTGTTCGAGACGCATCCGGACGTGCAGGGCTTCTTTCCCTCGCTGAGCGGCATGGCCATGTCCGACCTTCAGCACAGCAAGGCGCTGCAGACCCACGCCCTCAAGGTCATGGGTTTTGTGCAGAAGGTGGTGGCACGGCTGGACGAACCGGCCAAACTGCAGACGCTCATCCGGCAACTGGGACGAAACCACTTTCACTACGGAGCCAAGCAGGCCTACATCGAGGTAAGCAGACCATTTTGCGCGTACGAACTACATTTACAACGTGTACCTGTAAGCAGCCCTGGCAACTGCACCAAAATATGTTTTCTATCAAAGGGCTGCGGCCCGAAACGTATATTTCACTTTTATGAAATAGCGCGTCATTGTTAAAAAAAATGACTAACCTTACTTATTGATTGTCTTAAGTATGAAGCATGGTTAGTTGTCGCCACGGAGTGGTAAATCGAAATTAAGCACCATTAAGGCGGTATTTCACTAGGCGAATAATCGCGGCGAGTGCAGCTGAAGCGCGCAAATTGCAGCAAGAGTACAGCAA
>JAUJYS010004801.1:0-11584 GCA_033995665.1 Melogona broelemanni | reverse complement strand
CACATATCTCCTAAGAGACACGAGGGTGCAGTATTCCTGTAGTGCACTAGGCGCTACGGTGAATTAAAAAAAAAAAATAAAAAAATGTGTCTGTACGGGGATGGAAGGTCTCCGGCGGCCGCATGCCGAGGGATATTGTCTATATTCGGCCGGTAGTAGCTCCACTTTTATTTTTGGGCAATTCGGAGTCGCAATTGCAGGAGGGAACGACCGAAATTTTATACTTCCTGCTCACGTGCGACGAGAGCGACCACTTGGGCTAGAGCCGGGGCACTTTGGAGAAAGAAAAGGGTTTTTCGATTTTCATCTTCCGCTGCTTAATTTTCTTTCTCGGCGATACACTATATTGCATTTTTAAAGCCATTTACGTTCGAATAGAAAAAAATTCAGATATTCAATTTCCAATCGGTGTCTGGTCACAGTGCCAGATAGGTTTGCGAAGCGAAAGAGAGATCTCGTTTCGAGTCAAAAGGATTGTTTCTCAATCGTGTCTCAATTTATTTTGACAGTCATAGAAGTGAATATCGCTACAGGAAATTTGGTGCCCCTTGTTTGGTTGTGGCAATCTATAAGGGCTCATATTTTCACCAGAACTCCGGGATAGAATAATCGAGAGCCCGACCCGGGAATCGAATCCGGGACTGTCATACGCTATAGTCGATCGCAATACCGACTGGGTTGCCACGAGTCACACTTCAAATCAACTATCCTGTAAAATAAATTTTCCGCTTTAACTTAGAAGGATTATCAAGTTTGTGACATTTTCTTTGTTAATTTTAATAAAACGAGACAATTTTTTATTTTGAATGAGAATGTTTTTTTAGTATACTTTAAAATTTGAAACAAAAATGTGTTTTCAGTTGAAGACATTTGTTTGTTTCGTATTTTACGTTTAAAACTTAAATGCATGTTTAATTCAATATTTTTTTAAAGTGTTGCGTTTTTTAAAAATACGAGCGTATTCATCAATTATCTTACTTGCTGTAGCTAATTTAGCTACTTAATCTGCTATATATCAATTAACTTAATTAACTTGCCTGCATCAACGTGTCTTTTTATCAGTTAATTTACCTAAATTAACGTGCTTATTTTTCAATCTAATTTGTACGTAGTTTAATGTGCTTGAATGTAGGAAACAAAAATGTTGTGGTGGTAGCCCAAGTATGATGTTAATTTTTGTGGTTGCCCTACGTCCCCCCTTGACTATGAATCTCAATCAATTATTTTCTATGTCGTTTGCAGGCTTCGCCATCAACGTGCCGGACGTGTACCAAGAGAGCATACTGCGGCGATACCGCTCCTACAGCGACGTCTCCATCTTCCACTATTATGTGCCGTCGCAGGTGACCCGGGCCACCTGGGAGTTCGCCGCCTTTATGGATGACCCGAGCTGCGTATCCAGGGAAGTCTACATGTGAGTACAAAGAATCCTATCCGGAGTGTACCAAGCATTTGCAATGTTCGATTGGGGCGCCAGTATCAGGGTTTGCAGAGTTGATGGGTGTATTTAGAGCTACGGTATCCCTGATCATATCGCATTATAGAAATACCGGTAAAACATTTGCAGACAGGATAACCTGGGGTCAAATGTCAGTTGGATGCCAGGGACAGAAGATCACTACCAAGACTTGTGAACAACAAACAAAAAATTGTTTACCACAAACTGCTACAGAAATAAACACGTCTCGTTCGTCTTCGTACGTTCGAAACACGGTTTGGGATTCACAATTTATTTTCAATGTATTAGACTTTATTTGATTTTGTCGTATATTTTGCGACGACCTATTCTAATGTTTTTGCTTTGTGCTTCAAAGTCTCCAACTCAATCGTCTTCACCTTAAGTCTGCCCTGAGTTTTATCGTTGCTGTTTGATTATTTGACTTTTTTGGAGGCGATCGAGTGGACTGCATGCCATCGGGAAGATACCAGTGTTTTTTGGGGGGTTGGCCTTGGGATATGACCGCAGGGCTATTGCGAATATAGTTCAGCACCTGCTGCGGCCATCATCGTTTCATCTTCCACTAGGTTTTTCCGAAGAACTAAGGTGGTTGTGGGGGAAAGTAGGGGTTATTGCGGTTTCATTATATCGATTCTTAAACATTCCCTCTCTTACCTTCCTTCCTCCACGCATTCCCACTCCAGGCGAGAGAATACAGCTCCGCAACTCCGCAAATTGGCAAACCATTGATCGAGCTGTTTGGGGGGTGCGAATATGTACACTCTTGTGTAGCCGCAGTCCATGCTTCGTACCACTTGAGCTCCCCCAAGACTTGTCTCACAATGGGGCGGTCCGATTACGTGGATACTCTCTGGGCAAACCCAGCGTTGGGTAAGTTTCTTTTAGAATGGTGTCAGTTTTAGTTCTCGTTTCTCCTCAGAAACGTTGGAGCCTGTTTCTGTTCTGTTATGGCAGCTAAACCACCGGCGCTTGTGTATGTGAATAAATCGCCTGAAATGATAGTGTATTAGATAAAGGCATATTTATTCTTATTATAACATAAATACTGCATAATACATAAATACAGTATATGGCAATATTTTTTTAATTAAATCAAAAAATGAACATATAAAGACAAGCGATAAACCTCACTAATAGGAAATATGAAAATATATTTGTTTAAGGACACAACCAAGGTTCAAACTTAAAATCTAAGAACCTTGGACACAACTTTGAGTGATTTTTTAATGTTTTTTATATTATTATTATTTAGGGCAATTAACAAAGATTTGTTATTTCATAAGTTTTCTGTTTGTGTCGCAATCGGTGTTAAAGGCATGAGACCGATTCTAAAAAAATAAAAGATGCGTCGGCCGGGAATCGAACCCGGATCAACTGCTTGGAAGGCAGCTATGCTGACCATTATACCACCGACGCTTCGCATGCTGAAATACGAGTAAATGTATGCTACTTACCTGTTTTAGAATAGTCTGTACAATGCATGGGCACTCATAGAAATAGCGAATATTGCGGGTATGCATCAGGGGTTGCTTTCAGGTTCTACATTTTTTGGTGATGTCTCATTCCATTTCTCCTTTTTTAGAAGGTTTACTTTTTTGGTCTCCTTTTTTAGAAGGTTTATTTACCAACGTTTTTGTTTTAAAGCCCCCAACCCAAGGAGCGACCTGGTAATTTGGAATTTGGCCTAGTCTAGGCTTCTGACCTAAATAGGGATCTTTAACGTGTACCCGGCAACGTAAATATATGGATACATTTCGAATTTACTTCCATTTCGAATTGAAACCGCGTCTCGGGCATTGTAAGCGATCACTCTAACCAAAGAGCCACACTGCCCTTAAGACTTCGATATTTACCAGTGATAGGACCCTGGCTTTGGCTTTGATAAACGATAGTTGCGCCACCTAGCGGTATTGCTGATCAAAGCTTTCGCAGTAGCAAGAGCCGGAAATTGAAAATCGGCGAGACAGTTCATAAATAATACAAAATCGCGGCCAAAAAATCACCTTCGAAATAACGCCTGAGTGGACAAAAATGGCGTCGAAATTTACGAGAACAGATGGCGCGTACGCCATTCCGCATAAATTGTTTCTGAAACTGAAAATGCTGTTCTTCAGCGGATTTTCTAAAAATAAATCCGAGTAAATTAAATTTGGGCCTCTGCAAAATAGTATGCGTTTGGGCATTCATGCACACGTATAGTAGAATGAAGAAGAAGATGAAAAAAATGCATTTCTGAACATTGGCAGATAAATTGTGTACGAAACCTATATTCGATTTTTTGTCGTATGCAGCAATTTTTTTTTTTTTTTTGATCCATCGTTCAGCTGAACATTGTGCTCTTTGTGCGTCACTGTTGTAGCCAAGGAAATGTATAGATGAATTCCGGATGATTTTTTAGGGTTATTGGATTTCGAGGTGCCGGTGGTATAGTGGTTAGCGTGTTCGTCTTCTATGCCAGTGAATGCGTGACATTAACTAGCGCTGACTATCGTTTAAGCCAAGGACAGCCTGGACAGGCAAAACTTACTCAATATTTGTCGTCATAAAAGGAACTTATAAAAGTTGTGATGCTTCCGGAATTCTAAATTTTAGCTTTTTGCTAAGTAAAGTTACTCCTCTTTGCTTTCCTTTCCTTTAGTTCGTTTGAAATTTTCACGGGCGAGGCTCTGAACCAATTCGATAGTAGTCCCGGGTTCGATTCCCGGCACATGCTTTCGTTTATTCGTTAGCCTGTGGTACTGGCGTCACCCCTGAGCTTCCATTAGGGAGTCCAGAGCTTAGGGGTGGATCCTGCAGTCTGGCTATTCCAGCTGCATCCCTCTTCCCCCCCCTTCCCTGCCCCTCACATAATCTCAATAGAGGTTCGAGGGTGCAGTAATCCTGTAGCGCACTAGGCGCTACGGTGATTAAAAAATAAAAAATAAAAAAAAAATATAACGAAAAGTTAACACTTTTTAGTCACCATTATAGTATTTAGAGAAGGTCAATTTTGGTGTTTGCTCGTATTCTAATTGTACGCGACTGTTCACTTTCCACGAAGGACGTCGATGTCGTCTCTGTCGCGGATCACAGCGTTCTCAAGAAGCAGGAGCTGCTGCCCGGCACGGCCTACAAATTTCGCGTGGCCGCTATCAACGCCTGCGGGCGGGGCGCCTGGAGCGAGGTGTCCGCCTTCAAGACGTGCCTGCCCGGCTATCCCGGGGCGCCGTCTGCTATCAAGATCAGCAAGGTACGATTGGGATAGACTGCTGTTATTTACGGTATACCGTTTGAACCTCGAATACAATGAGATACGCAACAAAATCTCGCAGCAGTGATATCGCGCCGACACTATCGTGCATACCTTCTGCTCGACAAGCATCGCGCATGACTTCCTTTTCATAGTAGGTTTCATAGTAGGTTTAGTTGGTTAGTGTAAAAAAAAGGTTGCAACCGCCTGTTCTACGTACGTACGTACCGTGAGCGAGAGGGATACCTACTATGAAGAGGTAGTCGTGCGCGATGCTAGTCGAGAAGAAGGTTTTGCACGATGCCGTGCTGCAATAACGTGCCTACGAGATTTTTTCGTCTATCTTTGTATTCGAGATTTAAACAGTGATCCGTTATTTACAGCATTGATTGTGTGTGAAGTGTTGTATTAACTGGGTTTTCTACCATTTTAGGGTACCGACGGAGCGCATTTGTCGTGGGAGGCGCCTCAAAATACATCGGGCCGCATCACCGAATATTCCGTGTATCTAGCAGTCAGGAGCGCCACCACCCAGAGCCAGGTCAGTAATCTCCGAGTGATTTCGTGTTACGTGTCATTATTAATAAAAAAATGTTTGGGAGTAATTCCTCAATATCTTGAACGCAATTGCAATTTATTTTATTTACATGTTAGGGCGACACCAAGACGGTTACTTCGAGTCCATCCCAGCTGGCCTTCGTCCGCGTCTTCTGCGGCCCCAGCCCGACCTGCGTCGTGAACAACAACAGCCTGCTGTCGGCTCACATTGACCACACCACCAAGCCGGCCATCATATTTAGGATAGCTGCGCGGAACGAGAAAGGCTACGGCCCGGCCACTCAAGTCAGGTGGCTTCAAGGTACGTTTTGTCCCGACAATAAGCATGTTGATCATCGCCTTGAAAGTTTAGAACGATTTTATTAGGATCGACGGGCTTTTTTGTAAAAAAAAACTTGTCGTTACCGAATATAACTAAATTGTCGAATACGTTCTTTATTGTGTTTACAGATAGTGCTACACCGGTAGCTGCCAGACCAGCTGGTGGTGCTAACGCATCACCTGCTGCGGGAGCGAAACGAGCAACTGACGCGTAAGCATTTTTGATCAATTTTTAATGGGGGATGGGACGGTATCGGGAGTTGGCAGCGGGTATAGCCCGGCTGCCTTCACCCCCGAGCTACCGGACAAGCAGCCCAGGGGGAGTTAGCCACCCCTTAGCGTCAGTTAAGGCATCGGCTATAAGGGGTGTTAGTTACCAGTACCTCAGGATCGAATAAACGAGAGCCTGCGGCGGGAAACTAACCCGAGACCACTCGCTCAGCAGTCTGTTGCCATACCCACTGAGCTAGACGGATCGCACCATATAATTTATGCATGATGCTGCTAATAATTCGATAGCATAAATTTCTGGTGATCGAAGTTCATTGTTCCTTGAGCATCATGAAATTTGTAATAAAGTTGTAAAAAAAATTGTTCTTTAGTTTGAAATTTGTCTGTTCACCATTTTCAGGAAAGCTGGTGGTGCTCCAAAGAAAGGAAAAATGGACGACTCTTAAAAAGACGAATTCAATATTGTTGTATGGTATTGAACTAATTTTTTTTAATCCCCTTCCCATCCAAAACTGCTATTTTATGCCTTCATAAGGTCTTCAGTATTTCGCCAGACACCAATATTTCCATCTCGCCTCTCGCCTACTGTACTTTTTTATTTTAGCGTGTCATGTCCGCCTATCTATAAATATATAAAAATATCTATTTTTTTCGTTCTGCGCACTTTCCATTGGGACGGGACATTAAAAAAGTGTATTGACATTTGCAGCGTTGTCCGCTTACAAATGTATGCTTAACCGCTCAGTTATTGCAATTGAAAATAGGTTATTCGTACTTCTAACGTTTGATTTGGTAAACGTGTCTGGTCCCATTGGCAGTTACACTCCAGCTTACTAGAAATTACTCGGTTCGGAGAAACATGAGTACTATTGTTTGTATGGATGTATGTAATCGGTTATATGCGACCAAACAGTAAGAGTTTGGAATGTCGAACTAACATATTTTTTTTTTTTTCAAATCTTATCGATCTGAAAATTGTTACCATTGTGATCAAATGTTTAAAATCTTTGTTTTTTTTCGGCAGTGTGATCAGCAGTGGTAGTAATTCTCGTTTTATTATTTTTATTTTGTGGTGCTGTAGACTCTTTTAATTTATCTTAAAACTTGATTAGTCTTTGCTTTGATAAAACCGTTGCTGGATTCAAAATGCATCGTGACTAATGCCTCATTTACAGTCGGTCAGAAAATTAATTTTACAAGCAACAAGACGTTTGCAATTCAAATTTTTTTCTCCATTTTACATAGGGTTTTCCAAGTGGATCAGCAGAATTTTCAAAACTTTATATTGTGCTTGAAATTGCAAAATCTGATATGAAATTTTGGAACTACTTCTGTCAATTTGAATGCCAAGCTATGCGAGCTTAGATGTGTTCACAATGGAATGTAATTAGAAAGTTTAATATTCTCGTTAACAGATTTTTATTACTTAAATTTCGTTACTCATTTTGATCTGTCGATGAAATATTGGCATGGTTTCGGCTGGTTATTTACAGATTGGATGTCGATTCGAGATTTTTAAAGGGCTGTATGGTCCCTTGCCGGTCTTATTTAAACTATTGGCGTCTCCTCCAAATGAATTTTTGCTCCATGGCGCTCCTATGAAATGCTTTTGGTTAGCTAGACAAATAAATGGATACCGCCATAGATATCGTGCGAGAAGAAAAAAATCAATATTATGAATTACAATTTCATTCTCTTAGTTTCTGTCAAATGTCCCCGTCCCACGGATTTGCTTTTTGGTGTATCGTCACAGTTCATCTGCTCTAGTTGCAGGATATTGTCATTTTAATCATATTGCCGCTTCAACGGTTTACATTTGCACTTATACATAATTAAACGGCATGTAGTTGTCCCATTGTGTTGTAAATCTCAAATGTTTCATTTTTCGGCATCAATTCAAAAAAGTTCATTCCTTTCTCGAAATGTACCGTACTAATGGTGTGTTAAATAAATGAGCTTTTTCATGACACTTTGTCTGTGTGACATTAATTAGATTTAGATAAGGTAATCGCCGCGCCGTGGCATTCTGGCGATTTGTTTGAAAACAAGAAGCTGATTGAGTTACTTGTGATGGAAATAGTGGAAATTATTGGTGGTGGTGGTCGCAGGGGGGCCAGGTGCGGCCTTCCGGGGGACCTGGTGTGGCTTAGTCTGGTCTTGAAGGAGGGGGCATCAACTAAGTCTTGAGGGAGAGCGTTCCATTCGGGGACGCATCTGGGGAAAATCGAGCATTGTGAGTGTGACCTCTGCCTTGTCTATCCGCCTTCTTAATAAAGTTGTCGATATCAAGGGTAGTTAGCCTGTTATAGATGGAGCTGGTAGCTGAAGTCTGTGCTCTGATCTGCGGGTGGTGAGTTTCGGGAGATAGAGGTCGTTTACAGCCTTGGTTATTTATGCATGATTCCCAGCTACAATCACGTGTCAAATGACGGACAGCTCTATTTTGGATTCCTTCTAAGGAGTCGATGAGCTATTCTTGGTAGGAATCCCAGACTGCGGAGGCATAAATTAAAAGGGTAAATGGTTTTGCTATCGGTATCTGCATGATCATCGGAATAAGATAAATTAAATTGGGATGCTTGCTTGACAAGTGGAATTTGGGATGCCCCGAATTTTTCCCCCGATATCTCATTCTCAATTTTAAATGAAGCGGGAAACTTTAACCAAGTATCGAGTTCATTATATATGCTAGAGTACAGATGCAAACATGAAATGGGTTCCTCATAAAATTGCTTGAAGAACATTTATAGAGAAGATTTCCGCTAAAATAGCTCATTTTAATAGCAAAATGATAATTTTTAAAACGGAAAAGCTCCTAAAAGACAAACTTAAACGGATTACTTGTCAACTCGGTAAGCACATAACTGCACGAGCACCCAGGCTCTATTTCGCAAATATCTTTGGCCATGTTTATTTTGGTTCCGCGTCAGTTCGTCTGCTCAAGTTAAAGCACCACATTACAGCTGATATTTTATTTTCGGATTTAGTTGTATTTGATGCTAATTATTTTTTGAAAAGGTAAAAAATTCATAGGTAAGTTTCTGTAAGTCAAATTTCGTAGACTGATATGCCGCTTAAGTTGTAATTTTCCCGATTATTCGTGAAATCTGACACGCCCGTGATTTTGTCCTACGTTGAGTTTCTATAAGGTAATCACATTTGGATTGGGGTGGGGCGCGCCTGCCATCAAACAATATCTCTTCCGCCATTCTTGCAATTACGAAAGGCTTGAGTTCAACGTTAAAACGGGCTACACATCAACCCAATTTGGTTTTCTTGCGTAAAACATTGTTCGATAAACATTTTTTTTTTTAAATCACCGTAGTGTTAATCACTAGATTCAGATTTACATTTGGATTATTACCGAGAATTTAATATTTGATTTTAACATTTGAATTTGAAAAGAAACCAAGCTGTGTGAAGCAACAATGTACCCGTCACGAATCCATTCCAACAGCACGTACAACAATTTTCCGTGGTAAGCTTAATTACTGTCACTTATAGGTTTGAGCGAACGATGTGTCAAAGCCAACAATTGAATTTACCCTGTATTTATTTATTTCTAGGAAACCATTGGGAAACCAATCTGACTCCCAAAGGAGTTTTCAAGAGTCCATGGATTCCGGATTTTCATCCAGCCAGAGCCAGAGTTCGCTTAACGCCGGGTCACAAAAGAACGCATCGAGTCAGTCGGCGAATTCGCAAGACAGGTTGTCAGGCGCCTCGCAGGTAATCTTAACAGCAGGTGAAATTACGATAGTGTTTGGCGACAATTGAATATCTAGTAAAACCACTTTCCATTCCTTTATAGGGTGCCGCGAAGGTCCCGATGAACAAGCTGTACAACATGTACGTCGGGAAGAAGAGCGTTTCGGTTGACTTAAATGATAGCAACAGGTGACATTTTGGGAATTGAATTTGAGGAATGAGGAGGCTTATTGAAAAGTTACGTTGAATGAATTGAATCAGAAATTAAAACCTTGTTTTCTTTCGTTCGCAGCATTGAGCCAACCATTGACATTTACCTCTTGAAAGAAATCGTGGAGAAAGTAGTGCTGCTCAACGACCACGTTCAACAGCACTCCGCTCGACAGCAAAAGCTATTTGAGGAACAGAAAAAGGCTTCTGACAAGGGTAATTTCCATTGCGCTACAGCTGTACAACTTGGTACATGACAGCAAACCATCTAGTCGAATGGCTGATACTTTAATTAATTTACTAGCTGCAAGTATAACCTGCCTCATTGAGAAGCTACGGGGGGCAATGTTTACGGGTATCATGTTATTTTTTTTTTAATTTCAAATTAAAATTACAAGAATTACCTGCGAGCAGCCTCTTTGGAGGGGTGCCAGGGGTTTAGAATTATCGACACATTTGAGAAAAAGGTGGTTAACTTTTCTGTACAATTAATTAATTGCGCTAACGAGTCCAACATTGCTTTTCATTTTCAGTCGAACAGAAATTGAGCAAACAGATCGACTGTTGCGTAGACGAAATAAAGGTTTCGCACGCGATGTTATTGAAGAAAATTGAGAAACTTGAGACTATCATCGATGAGGTAATAGGTTCTAGGAATAAGGAATAATAATAATAATGATTTATTTTATTTATTTAAAAAATCACCGTAGCGCCTAGTGCACTACAGGATTACTGCACCCTCGAATCTCTATAGAGATTATGTGAGAGGCAGGGAAGGGGAGGGATTATTTATTTCCATTGAGAAGGAAGGCGTGGGTACTAATTTCTCTTGCTCAAAAAAATTCGAAGGTCTTGGTCGGGAAATAAGCAGACAGGCTAACCACTAAGCCACACGGTGCATCTGAAGTATCACAATATACGTTCTTCGTCCTTTTTCTGTAATATGTTTAAAAATTGAGACGGACTCTTATTTTTTCGTCATATATTATTGTAAATATTAGGTAGTAGTATATCTTGGTTACGCCCTTGAATAACATGGCGGCTATGTTTATGACGTTAGCACATGAAGCATATTTGCATTATATTAGATAATATGATTTCACACAATGTGCATGATGATAATAAACATTTTACCAGGCACTAAAATTGAAGTATATAATTTACATTCAGGTGTTTATACCTGAATGTAAATTATATACTTCAATTTTAATCTCCGATGAACATTCGTAGCATTTTATTTTACCAGGTAATTTTTGATTGACTATTACATAAAATGAAAGGAACTACGTCGGTTTTAGTTGGCAAAAGAAAAACGAATTAAAAAACATTTGAATATTATTTAAAGTTCAATCTTTAATCGACGTTCAAAGTTTTCACCAGATAACCGAAACTAAAATGATTGTCACAAAAAAATGTACAATGATCTTCCAATTGTGTTTTTTTAAATTAAAAATCACCGTAGTGCCTAGTGCACAACAGGATTACTGCACCCTCAGATTTCTATGGAAATATGTGAGGGGCAGGGAAGGGAAGGGATGGGGTTAGGAAATATGGAATAGCCAGGCTGCAGGATCCACCCCTAAGCTCTGGACTCCCTAATGGCAGCTCAGGGGTGACGCCAGTACCCCAGGCTCGTCGAATAAACGAGAGCCTGAGCCGGGAATCGAACCCGGGACCGTCGGCTTCGTAGAATGTTGCCATACTCACTGAGCCATCGGTATGTACCTTAATATGACACTAAAAGTGGTTACTTCATCCGGAAAGATTAATTTTGAAAGCGAAAATGTGCTGTTTTTTTTTTTTTTTAAAGTCACCGTAGCGCCTAGTGCACTACAGGACTACTGCACCCTCGTGTCTCTATGGAGATA
>JAUJYS010004800.1:0-11584 GCA_033995665.1 Melogona broelemanni | reverse complement strand
TGTGCCCCTCATATATCGCCGCAGCGACGCGAGGGGTACAATAACCTCCTGTAGTGTTATTCACTACAGTGATCAGGCCCCCCACCCGGGGCTGCTCGCGGGTACAAATTGTAATTGTAATTGTAAAAACGTCTGGTTTGTAGTACTGAGAGAAATGACATACACCACTCTGCCTTTAACCGCTTCGATTTCAACACCTGGGTGTATGTAACAAGACTCGAACCAGATGCTGTCGAGAGCTGAGCCCCCAGGGGTAGCAACTGAGTCGCAGAATTAGAGCAGTCTTTGAATAATAACTGCATTTATTATGCGTAATCAATAATTGCTACGCATTTTAAATGTTCGAGGTGCACTAGGGAATCTCCCCACAACATTTTAAAGCTGAGGAACAATGTTGTGAACTGCGTATGTTTGGCATCGTTTGCAGCAAATCCTGGTAAACAAAATTATGTTAGAACTGGGGCAAGGGTGAACTTTTAATACTACTTTTAACTAAAAATGACTGATTTGGTTTTACGAGTTGTTCTACTAGATACACTTTCCCACCCTCATCATTCATGAAAATTTGAATCAACAACGCGTCCATGAAGACCTAGGTACATGTGCTTCGTCTAGTTCGTTAGGCCTGGATGGCTACGAAATATTTTTTACACTTTGGACGTGAATAGTTGTATCTTAATTGCATCTCCCTGATGAGGAATTTGTGGTAAACTTCGAAAACGTTCCGAGGACCAGTAAGTTAAGAGCAACATATATATTTATAGTTGCTTGAAATGCCTAAGTCGAACAACTCGCAAAATCAAATCAGTCATTTCTAATTAACCTTACATGTGTATACTCGATTCGACGTGCTTTTGCACCTTTTTATACAATACTTTTAATTTTTCAATCAGTTGCTCATGTTGTTCTTTTAATTTTGGGAGATATCATAATTCGAGCATTGAACTTGGTATTGAACCGGGGGACTCAAACAAATATTTAAATTTACGCGGGATTAATGTGTGCTAATTGTCAACAAACGCAAATTTGAGGAAATCAACAAATACGGTTAATGGTGTGGTGTCCCGAATTAAACAATTTTTTAGCAGGTTAATTTTTTTTATACATTTGCGATATCGACTGAATAGTGGATCAATGAATGAATCACCGGATGACTCAGAAATAATGTCGATCCTCGATGCCACAAATAACTAAGATGATTCATTCAGAATTTTTGTCAAATATTATTCATGGCGACGTACTGAGTTGTACGCGCTGAAAGCTGAGTCAAACAAGCATAACACCAAAAGCAGGATGTCATTTGCAAAACCAATGGACGGGGACTGTGTCATCGCATTTCGTTCCCAATTTAGTCAACCGGGGCGAGTAGGACCGGAGGTCATGTCCGTCACGCTGGACTGATTCACGGCCAGAAGCTTTCACATGTTTACATTTCCCCCAACCCCCTCAGTCATCCCAATCCACGCAGCGCCAACCGGCTTTTCTTGCTGGTCCGAGGACAATGAACCACTCCAACCAGGTATGACGTCGACTCGTTTCTTTACGACACCCACCAAAAAAAATCTTACCTTTCTTAGCTCATTTATCGTTTTTTGTTTTTTTTTCCAAAACGGTTACCAAAGGGGAGTTGAACAAATTTGTTTACCTTCTTTTTGCGGGCTTCGGCCGATCGACAGGCGACGAAATACGAATGAATTATGCGAAACGCCTGTGTCCCTTTCGTACTCTTGAAGGTGGACAAGTGAACACATCCATTGGTGGCTGCTGTAGTGGTGGCCGGGTTGGCGACTGCGGTAGGGGTGCTGCTGCCGCTCATGTTTTCGGGTTACCGGCTCTCCAGCAGGGCTGGCCAAATTAATGTACAAAACGATGCGCCTTGGTCGGAATCGTCTGCCGCATCTACGAATCACTTCTCGCGGGCTGACCGGGCTAACGACAGTCGTTCATTTTGCAAAATATTCCTTCTTGGCTCCTCCTGTTTATTGTGCGGGACAAAAGCAAAAATTGCAGCCTGTCACCCTCGGGCCGCTCACGAAACTGACATTATAGTAACATATGAGCGCTGATTGAAATTGATTGACCTGCGTTTTATTGGCGTGTCTAGCGCTGGGCAAACCCCGCCAAGCTAGAAAGTCAAATGAACTGCGCAACCCAATGTCGATTTAGATCATCGTTCATATGCACATCATCTCTAGTAATATAGTTGGGTGATAGTACAGTTTATCGATACCATCCTTGGCCCATCCGTCCATCCCTATTTGGCTTGCGTTGTGGTGTCGTTGGACTGCCGCTTAATGTTTGTTTTGTGATTGCTTCAATTTTTTATTGATATCCTGCAAAAAGAACACAAAAATGTTTCTGTTAGCCGAAATGACAGACACTGTTAGGATTCCACCTATTCAGTTCCATATGAAATTGCGCGACGCTGTCGCCGAAGAACTAAACCGAAAACTTGCCAACAAGGTAAGTTGGAGAGATTGAATGCTGGAAGCACCATGTTTATTTTATCATGCGCACCCAGCGTGACTTGTTGGCGATTTTTTTCCTATGGCAATGTGAAGCTCGTTTGTTTCACCCGTTGGGTGCGTTGTAGCGTATAAACCCGAATAGTGGTGATTGCAGCCACCTGGTGAACTGAAGCTGATGTAACATTGCAATAAACACTCACCACCCACGTGTTCAATGAAATGTGCCGGGATATACAAATTGATCAGACTAGTGAATAATAAACATGTTAGCTTCGGGATTAAACTCACATATTGCCATTTATATGAGCACAACACAAAATAAAGTCACACCGAGTCACATACACGAGGTACGGCAGAGAAGTCACATGTGTGGCTAGAATCCAATGTTTGTAAAGAGAAGTTATCTTTAAAAACCTTGGCTAGAATCCACAAGGAGTAAAATTTTAACCGAAGGGCTAGCCTTTACTGTTAATGCCTGCATGGACATTTATTATTATTTTGGTTTGTAGGTTTTGCAGAACACTGGACTTTGCATCGCGCTTTGCGACATCACGAAGTTGGAGGATTCTTATATTTTGCCTGGTGATGGAGCCTCTCACACTATGGGTAAGCGCGATTGAAGTATAGCCTGGTGAAAACTGAATACGTTTGAGTACCGGGCTCTGCTGAAAACTTTGGATTAGAATATAGGTCCTGGTGTAAACGTCCCCTCCAGACATTATGCCATCAAATGCCTGAAATTGCGGGGGGAAAATGTTGTTAACCACGCCAAATGCACGCACTGGTCTAATATTTACTAATTTTTAAACATTTCAGTTCATTTTAGGTACGTCATTTTTCGACCGTTTGTCGATGAAATAATCATCGGAAAAATAAAGAGCTGTAGCAGAGAAGGTGTATATGGTAGGCAAATGTTTTTTGCATTTATTTATTTATATTAGTGGATCTCAGACAGTTTCTCTTTTGCTTGACAGATAATTATTTGTTCCTGATTATTTTAGTGACTCTGGGATTCTTTGATGACATATTGATTCCGGCCGATTCGCTGCAGCAGTCGTCGAAATTGTATCCTTTCAGTATGCAACGGTTTTTTTTTTTTTTTTGCCTGACTTGTTTTTAGAAAATTATGAATGTCCTTGACGCTTGGATCAAGTAATGAAATTGAACAGGTGTGGATTTGGGAGTACGAGCAAGAGGGAAGCAAACACGACCTGTTCATGGATCCCGGAGAAGAAATTAGGTAAGAGGATATTCGCTCTTCGAGTTTCAATCGATTTTATGGTATTTTTCTCTACGAGTCGTGAGAACGTTCCATGCAAAATCTGTATTTGGATAAGAATAATCAACTATAGACCTGGATGATAAATGTCAACTGTAGAGCTTTGAGAAATTGTCGCTCACCAATATTTTCCCTCTAGAGAAATCTTCAAATCAACGAATAACGATAAAACCCAGTATAGACTGGATTGGCGGGATTCCCAGCAGAAAAATTAAATTAACCTTCGCTAAATATAATCTAATGTCGTTATGGGAACGAAAAAAATCTTACTTTGTTTAATGGCTCGACCGTCTGAAAAAAAATTAAATTAACTTAGACAAATTTTATTTTATTTCAATTCTTTCCAAACTGTCGAGCCGTGAAACAATATAAGGTTCAGTAAGAAGTAAATGAGCACAACACAAAATAAAGTCACACGGTGCACATTTACTGCAGAGATCGAGTTTTCTGTCTTTACAACTTATTTTAATATAAGGTTCGTTCAAATAACGACAGTATATTTTATTTTTCGAAGGTTTTTTCTCATTTTTATGCTTTGTGTTTGGAGTCTCGCCAACTCAATCGTCTTGGTACAATTTTCGTGTTTTTAGGAAAATCTTGTTGAAACACTTGAATTGCTTTTGCAGATTTCGAATTCGAGATGAGACATTCGTGGACACCACGCCACCTGGACCCACGACCCAAGCTGTAGAACAGTTGGAGGAATCGGAAGAAAAGAAGAAGATTCCGTACACCTTAATTGTGAGTTTCCGGCTATCTTTGCATATTCTGATTTAGGTTCCATCCATATTACATTTAATTTCTGTCACCTATTTTTATCATAACGTTCTCGTCATTTTTAACCACGATGACTGGAATTAATCATAAATTCATTTTCTGTTTTTTTAAGGGATCCATCAGCGAACCGGGATTAGGTCTCCTGAGTTGGTGGAGCACCTAGCATAACTATTTTTTTCTTATTTTATATTCTGACTGTGATTGTCTTGAATTGATTTTGTTTTATATAATAAATTTCATTCGATGAATTCGAACATGTATGAATTTTGAACAGCTGTGTCAATTTGCGTAATTGTGTAGACGTTCTTTGGCTCCGTCTATAATTACAATTTTAAGTTGGCTTCATTTTTTTACGTTTAATACGTTACGTTGATATGAATGTTAATAAATTTATTAAAAAATCATAGGATTGAGGTTTGTTAAAGTTATTGTGCAAATTGATTTTGGTTTTCTGTATTAATAAATCGTGATACATATATGCTTGTATATCGTGCTATTTAAATAAATAAATTGGTACATTACTTTTGTAAAAATTAAAATTTTGTTACGAAAATTTTATTCATTGCAGTTTTTTTTTTTATTCCGGATCACTGTAGTGAATAACACTACAGGAGGTTATTGTACCCCTCGCGTCGCTGCGGCGATATAAAGTTGTATATCATCTAAACTACAATTCATTAAAAAAATATGTGTAGCGAAGAACTTGTAAAAAAAAAATGCGTGTTCTAAAAATTAAGAATTTATGGAAATGAATAAATTTGATTAACTTATTATCTAATATTTATTGCAGTTTCAATATTGTTCTTATGAAATTGATTTCATATCTCGCGCCAATAGCAGAAACCGGTCACTGTCGCCCATTAACCGAAACAACCCGATCAGCTGTTAAACATTGATTCTGGGCATTTCTGGCTGACCGGTCTTACCAAGTAGCTGATCGGGAAATCATTTCTGGAAAATGTGATCTGCACACAGCTGATAGCCTGATACCCTTCAGTTGTTTCCAGTGTGCATGCTTGTTTCGTTCTTGTCGGTAATTATTCATTTATTCCTCATTTTTAGAAAGTAAAAGTGTTTTAACTTATTTTCACGTAAGGAGTAAAATATTGTCAAGTGGTGCAGGCAGGCCTGGATGTCCGTGTATGCGCCAGTTTCATCACGAATTTCCGGCCAGTTGGCGTGAGCATCTGTTAAATCTGTATGTGCAGTATAGTTCGGTGATAAATTCATGGATTTTTGTGGCTGTTTATCAATGAACAGCGTAACCATTTACATATTTATAAAACATTTGGTCACTTTGAGGTTACATAGAGATGTAAATTCCGAAACAGAAAGGTTGATTTAGTCAAGATTTTGCAGTGTGTACATGAACAGTCGACCGTAGTGAAACTTGGTCCAGTAGCAAGATTAGTATATACTAATCTTGGTCCAGTAGTACATAAGTATCTAGTATCTTGGTCCACAAGTAGTAAATTATCTTTTCCTATCAATTTATTAATAGAAATATGCCTTAATGGTCCGTTGCTTCCACCATGTTGCATCTCCCTAAGTATCTTTCTAAGTACCAATGTTTCATTTCCAAATTAAGTTTTGTGTCATTGAAAAATGTTTCCATTGGCTTCACCATAGTGAGTGCCAAAGTTATTTTTTAGTGAATATGTAAAGTATATGAATGTATGCAGTTTTCGTGCAGTAGACCCAACTTTAATTTTCGCCATGCTCTTTTTCCGCTTTAATTCCAGGAAATTGGATTGACTGTGCAAAGATGACCGACCTAATGATTAGACTTGTAGCCACCGTATTTAAATTCCTAAAAGGAGGCATGTGGCTTCCAATCGTTTTGCCCTTTTTTCTCTACAAATTGATATTCTCCTGGCATCTAAGCTCCGCCAGACGCCTCAAGCTTCAAGACAAGGTCGTTCTAATCACTGGAGCCAGTTCTGGGCTAGGCGAAGGTAAATTCTTATTGAATGCCTATGAATGAGCTGAACAGTTTCTCCAAAAAAAAATATGTTGAATGTCAAAATTAGATTGCTATTTCCTTAATTTTTAAAACGTAACTGTAGCTATATTGTTTAAGCAAATTAGGTCATTTTGGTTAATCAATTTAAAATTCGAAATTATTTTAGTAGCAAAACTTGAAACACTGCAAAAAATTCAAACATTGCAAAACTTCCCGTTCAGTATTAATCTTTGATTTGTAGGAAATAATATATCAATGATGTTTGAGTTGGTTACATATCGGCATAAGGATATTTTTATTTTTTTAGCTATGGCCCACGCATTTTACGGCGCTGGCTGCAAAGTGATTTTATCTGCGAGGCGAGTCGACGAGTTAGAAAGAGTGAAAGGAGCACTCCTGTCATCCAGCCCCGTAAGTTCAATAGTAAAGTATTGAAAAAGTTATTGTATTGTTTATCTATAACGTATACTTGGAGCGACTGTTTTTATTTTCTATTATGCTGATTGACATCATTGACTCAACATTTCTGGGTCAAAAAAGATTTTTGATCAATGCTAAAAATGCTTAAAAAATTGAGATAACAGCGCATCTTGGTCTTTGTAATGATATTCTCATGTATGCTAATTATATATATGCCAGCACATTAAAAAAAAATTGTTCAGTCAAAATATTTTTTATAATATTTTGTTCTGTCAAAATATTTTTTAATAATATTTTGTTTTGTCAAAATATATTTTTTTAATAATATACAGTGATGCAGTCGACATAATATTTTCTGTTGCATGTTCGTTTTACTTTTTAATATATTTATTTCATCCTTTCAAATATTAGTCGGCGCTATGTCACCATCCAGTTGTCTTGTCCATGGACCTCAGTGACTTGAAAGACGTTCCCAAGAAAGCCCGAGACGCGCTCAACATCCACGGAACCGTGGACGTGCTCATCAACAACAGCGGTGTCAGCTCGAGGTCCGACGTGCGATCGACTTCGCTGGACGTAGACCTGAAAGTAATGGTGGTCAACTACTTTGGTCATATTGCCTTGACCAAAGGTAAACTACAATTGAAATGAAACGTGTTATAAGTTGAAATCCCAGCTGCGTGCAATCCAGAAAATTAATACCGGATTGTTATATTCACTGTCTTATATCAGCTCTTCTAGAGTCCATGGTGCAACAGAGAAGTGGCCACATCGTTGCCATTAGCAGTATCCAGGGAAGAATTGGCCTTCCATTCCGTTCATCATGTGAGCAATTAATTTAATATTTAAATTTGAATAAATATTTATTTTATTTTTATATGAGTCTTGAAATGTTGGAGAGTCTGACGCTGTTCTCATGATTATGAAGTCGAGAGCAATCGTTCATTATTTTTTTCTTCTTTATTTTGGCAATTGTTTAGATGCCGCTTCCAAGCATGCTATGCAAGGTTTTTTCGATTCGCTACGGGCCGAAATCCAGGACGACAACATCCACGTGACCGTGGCTAGTCTGGGCTACGTGCAGACGAACTTGTCCCTCAATGCCGTGAAGGGAGACGGCTCGAAACACGCAGGTTCGTCGCACATTGCTTTGAAACGTAGCCGAGGCAATTTTTTAAATCCCTTTGCTGTTGGGTGGAGCAAATATAGTTACAACATTGATTGTATGAAGCCAGGCTTGTTCTGGATTAATTCAATGCAGATCGAGTGGCGAAAATGCATATGAAAGCAGATCGCAGTATCCTGCTGGGTTCTTGGATAGATCATCTGTCTACTGACTTTAGCCAAAGCAAATTTAATTAAAAAGCATCATCAAAATCGTTTTGTTTCTCATTCTAGAAATAGACCAGACAACCGCTAGCGGCATGACGTCACAATCTGCTGCCGAGGCGATTCTCCATGCAGTGGTCAGAGGTGACAAGGAGGTCATTTTGGCGCCACTTTCCGCAAAAATGGCAATCCTCATTAGAGTTCTCTTCCCGAAATTGTACTTCTACTTGATGGCACGACGAGCGAGAAATCCACACAAAGATTAGGACGATCGTAGCAAATTGTTGGGTCGGACGGTCACCATTAAAGCCAAATAAGGTCAAAGCGAAATGTTGTGATTGCTACTTAAAAGTTCCAGGATATAAATGAAGATGTAATATCGCCACCGGGCTAACTGATTTTGATTGTGGCTAATTGATTATTGAGTCCGTTAGATGGGAAACTTAAATTGATTTTGAATATGAACAATTCATATAATAAGCTTGTAATTATCTTAAAATAAAAGTTTTTTATCACATACGGAGTGCATTTGGTAATTCGAAAAATTAAAAGATACCTATGGTAATTATATGTACTTAAAAAGTCCAAAAGATCAGACAATTTCACATTAAAATATGTAATTGATAAATTGTTTTAAATAATAGCGATGCGTAGAAGCTATTTTTGAATAATTTGAAATGATTTAAAAAAAACAACGATTGAATAATTATGATAAATGTGCCTATGAGTATTTTCGTGGCACAATGAAGAGCGTCTAATTTTGTCTAATTTTGTTTCGGGTAGTTGAGAAAGAAGACAACGTTTCCATTTTTATTTTTATACAGTTAATTTTTTTTAACGTCTTGATTTGACCCATGCATCATGATCCTACATTTTTACGGTTCTGCTCAGTATTATTATAAGTAGCCTGTCGTGTTCACCCAATAAATGCCGGTAGTTGGAAATAAATTTTGTATCTACACAAACTCCCAAGGTGGAATATCTTTATTCAATATGCAATCTTTTACTTCACTGCCTAAATATGTTTTTGCTGATCCTACACCTACAAGCTTGTCGAGCGACGGTTCCAGAAAATATGACCCTTTATCATAACCATCAAAAATCTCATTTGGTTTAATTAAATAGTTTAAGAAAAGAAAAGTTAACCTGGTATAAGATTATTAAGAAAACTGATAATCGTAACAAATACAATCGTAATAAATATATACATTAAATCGTGTTATTACTACGGTAATCATTAATACGGTAATCGAAATAAATATATACATTAACTCTTGGCAATTGGCATACAGTATTGTCTACGACTGTGAGTAAGCATGAACCAAACCAAGATGCTGTCCATTTTTTTTCCTGCATGCAGGCATTATCCAAACGCAGGTAGCATACACAGACCACAGTTGCTATACATTCATTTATTTACTAAAATCCTCATTTAGACATTTCATTTTAAGAGTCAGTGTAGTACTACAGGCGGTAAAATAAGGGAGGGAAAAAGGGTAAAATACAACTAATTGTCGAGGGGAACAAATGTCATGCTGCGAGTGTCACATCCTCAAGTTTGTCTACGAAAATATATATATAATTCGATGCTCACAATACGCAGGCCAACGCTATACATGTTTATATATATATTTTTTGCAATTTGACAATTTCGTCATATTTATATATACTTCGCGTTGGTGTACAAGTAAGTGTGTGTGTGTTTGCATCGACTGTCGAATCGCCAACGCGCGCGCGAGTCTACAACCAATAGGATTTGATTTGACATATGTACACGTACACGACGTCGTTCAAAAAAAAATTCGCCGTGCGTTCCGTCGAACAGAATACTATTGAACATTACTAGAAAAAGCCAAATGGTGTTTTTTTATCTAAAACCGCTCAACCGCATTTATGACGAGATTTCGCCATACATACCGTTGTGTTGCCAAGGATTCCAATCACATAATCAATCGCGTGCTCGATACAAAACAGAAGAATACAATAATATACCGTGATTATCGGCACACCGAAACATGACATCTTCCCAACATAAGAGCAAGTCGACAAGAGCGACGGTCACCAAACAAAAATCGACCGTTTATAAAATTCAAGATAGCCACGTTCGCCTTTTAACTCTTAAACTCATTTGTCTACGGACACGTCTCGACATTTATAGCAGGGCTCAAGTACGGCAGTGACATAATTAAAAAAAAAAAGAAGATACGAACTAGGCAATGACGGATCAAACTCGGTACACGGTTATTTTGTCGATAGCATTCTGTTCGAAGGGCTCCCTCTAATTCTCTAAACGCGCGTACAAATTAATACTCGTCGGACTGGCGCGCGTGGGCTGCCTGGAAGTGTGGATGGGGGGTTCGAGAGAAACATGTAGCGCGCCATCCGCCGCTTCCTCACGCGTAGTTGTCGTAGAGACGCCAGCCGCAGTAACCGACAGCCGCCACTGCCACCGTCCAGTGCAGGAGCTTGCGTCGAGTGTCGTCCCTCCGCACCAACACGATAGGCGAGGAGCTGGTGAGCGTGTGCAGCGGCAGCTCGCTCAACCGCTTGGCGTTGTGCTCCACCTGGTACTTGCAGCACGGGTCGAACTGCCACGAGATTGTGTACAGTCCGGTGCAGAAGAGGCTGACGGCGCCCAGCGGGCAGCACACGTAGGGCCGATCGGGCCAGATGAAGCCGGAGGCCAGCGAGCCGAAGCCGGCCAGCACGGAGGTCTTGTGCAGGCAGTTGCCGAAGGATATCCAACGCGCCGTCTCCTCGCCCAGCTTGGACGGCTCGATGATGATGGTGGGGCAGCCCAGCTCCAACGCGCGTTCCAGTTCGTTCTCGAAACGTTCGTGCGCGTCTTTGCCGTTGTAGATTTCGCGGATGATGGCGGTCTCCTCGCCGTTGAATCGGGGCTCTCTGCAAACAAGAGCCACAAAAGGAACAAGACGAAGAAACACAGTTAGAATTTGGAGACAATTAGAGGTTATACAGAAATTATTACATACATTATGTCATAGGAGGTCTCAGTCAGGAAACCACGAACGTAATTGTTCTATTTTATTTGTGAATCAACGGCGGTTACAATTTTCGGCTAAGTTTCACGTTCAAGACATGAGCGACCTGAAAATACGGTGTCGAGCGAGTGGGGTGCGTAGCGAAAGTCAGTCTCACCTGATTAGTCACTTGATGTTATGTTTTTGGTTAGGTAAGTCAGTTTCATTACGCACCCCACTCCATACCGTATTTTCTGGTCGCTCATTCCGCGGTCGTGTAGTTTAGCCAAAATTCCATAGTATAGCTCATGATTTTTTCCAAAAATTTCGATTTTTTTAAAACGTGAGTTAGGGGTCAATTCGTTTA
>JAUJYS010004799.1:0-11584 GCA_033995665.1 Melogona broelemanni | reverse complement strand
AGTTTAGGTCACGTGCTGGCTTCACACAAACAGACAGACGGAAGGACACCATTTTCAGTCTTATAGTATTAGATAAAGGGAAAAAATTGTTACATGTGATAATAATGGCGTAAATAAATAACGAATCCATTTGCGATTGATACAAGGTGAGACCAATAAATAGGGTGAATCATCCCTCAAATCGAAACTACTCGATTATCAGCGACATAAATCAATTAGAAATTTCTTCCTGCGGGTTAAACTGTCAACGGTGAGTTTTACTGTGAGGTGCTCAAACGACTCTTGGCTCGTATTGGTCGTGTACGGCCGCTGCTGTGACACGGGAATTGAAAGCTGTACTTTTGAAGGAATTTTCAAGAGCTTTCGATGATTTTTCGCATGTTGTCAGATATGCGTGATGTGCAACAAAGACTATTTTTAAAGGATTGGAAACTGTTTTTATGTGAGATTACCACTGCGCAATTTTAACTACGTTATTTACCCTACTTGTTGGTCTCACCTTGTATGTGCCCTGTGTTGCTATAGCAATGTGTGAGGGCACATGAGTTACGGATCAACGATTAAAAGAACTGACACATACTAGGACGACGCACTGCGTTGTGTGTCATACTCAACTTAGTCAAACCATGAAAAAAAAACAGAGTAAAAAATTGATTCATAGTCAGGTAAAAAATAAACAAATGCTGAGGTAGAAAATAAATAAATTCACACGTGGAAAATAAAAACTGGACAGGTAAATTAGGCGCACAGGTAGAAAATAAGTTATGACAATGGATACCAGTGAGTTATATTGTGTCACGCTTAGCTAATCACTGAAAGTAGTTGACAATTTGAGAGAGAAATATTAATTGAAATTCCTCTTAATTTATTTCTGTACAGTTGTGCGCCAATTCGTGGGGCACACGGTGGGGCGAGAACGGTTACTTCCGGATCGCCCGTGGCATTGGCGAGTGTGACATCGAGATGTTCGTGGTCGGCGTGTGGGCACGCAAAAGTCGAAACGGAAACGGAAACGGCATTGACAACGGGAACGAACTGCACCCCAACGTCATTTACTGAGCGGTGGAGCCTCAGCACAGGTCGGGTCATCGCCCCTTCGCTCTTCGGCCACGGGGGGAGCCACTTCCGAGCCGACGCGAAGGGGAGACACTGCCATACTTATTTTTACCGTATGAATGGGGTCGATATACGCGCGTGAGCATTTTTGCTCGAATGGGCGGTCGTGACACGTGACGTTCTGGGAGAACGCACGTGACCAACCGGATGTGGAACTGTGTGTTAATGTGTGCCAATAAGATGGAGGCTTGCCTGGCCTCTCTCTCTCCATCGGTGCATTCTCTCTTAATTTCCTATACCCAGGCAAAGCACCAGATGTTGGACGCAAAACTCCACTTTCGAAAATGTGAAAAGGTCTTCATAATTCGCATACAAAATTATGTGAACGCTTGAACAACTCACTTTTAAGATTATAAATATTTCTTAGGGTATGAAACTATTTATTCTGTTTGGAAAAACTGCTTTAAAATCTAACATCTTTGCTTTGTGTATAAATTGCCTATTTTCTTGATTGCTTGATTTTTTAAAAAGACTTTTTTCGCAAAATATTACCTTCACATAAGAGTGGAATTCAGCCACCCCTTAGTCCACCTACTGTAGGTGAGAACTGTTAGGGGTGGCTGTCATCAGAATATATTGCAACAAAAATCGGCATTGATGAAATTTTATATAGTTTTTTTGTTATATGAAGTACATTTATGCATGCAATTTAATTTTTTTTTCTAAATTGCTAATCGTTCCATTTAACCATTCTGCTTGAATCAGCTGACTGACCTACCCAACGACCCTGTAAGCATTCTCGCTCGGCCTTAAACTTTTTCTTATTTGTTTGTCGGCATCGTTGTTTCGCCACTTCGCTTTGTTTAACCATCTTTGCACAAATCAGATGATTGCGATATCACGTAATATATACCTTGGCCTCTAGGGCTAGTTTTGCGAACAATATGCAAAACAGCTATAAGCTACACCCATTGTTGACTAATGCATGCACGATCTCTACTCTACTGGTACCAGCTACTTTTTTATTTCTAATTTATTAATATTCAAATTGTTCTCATTCAATGAACAACACATCGTCGGATATATTTTTCAAGCATGAGTGTGTTCCCGCCTAGGAGCCTCTTAGCTCTCGTGCAATTATCTAAGTGATCATATCTACATACTATAAATTATATTAAGATTTCCAAATATTTATGGGAATAAGCAAATCAAGACTACAAAACTTTGATCACATATGATTTTCTTCTATTTTCTGACGCAAGCGTTAATCTCGACGAAATGAAATATGACTTAGGAAATATTACGCTTTCTAAAATGACAGAAAAGTCTCAGGACATATAATAATAAATATGCCAAAGAGATGTCAAAATTTGGGTAGCCATCAACATCGTGAATAAAATATATTCCCGAAAATTGAAAATATTTCAGCTAAAACAGTCACTGGTAAGAATCTCTGGAATCCTCAACATCTTATTGTTCAGATTCATGAATAATTAGTTAAAGTCTTATTCACGCTACTAATAATAACTTGGTTACAAGATATTGACATATCAAGATTGACACAATCAAAATGAAAAATCTATATGTAAAACAATACAAAAGACCGAAGAATTGAATTTCTTGTCTTGTCTTAATTGAAACACAACCATCACCACGGTGAAAAATTTCCTCATGCCCACATGTCTAGCATTATTATGAGATTGCGTAACTCCATTCATCGGTTCGCCTACACAGTAGATTTTACGAGATCGTCACCTCCCCCCCTTCTTCTTCCCTCGTTAGCGTCATACGTCAAACACCATTTTTCGAAACTCGTTCAGCTTAATTACGCCCCATGTATGCGACTGTCCTTGATATGAAACGAAATTGGAGCTGCCCGTGCATGTGCTACTGCGCGCATAGCTGCCTTTTGCCAAATTTCTATCCGCCCACACACATGCACATAAAGTACAACAGAAAAACAACAAAACATTCTGTGTGCAAGACATTATCTTCAGCCAGGCTTATTGAATACATTTTTTTGCGATGCTTTTTTTTTGTTGCGAGGCATCTCTCAAATGGGCAAGGTCAGACTGAAACAGAGAAAAAATGAACACCCAATCAGTGATGACCTTTAGAAATATTTTGACGGTCTATGTCATTTATTTCATTTTTTCTCAGCATTCTAAGGATAAGCTATCCAACCGATTACAAAAAACAAAATCATGCACGCACTTGTAGATGACACAATTCGGACTTTTTTGAAACAGTGTAAAGGTAAAAAAAAAATATTTGGCTAGCTGCACGCATCTAAAAATGGCACGATTACGCCTATATGATATAGATATAAAAATATGCGACGAAAGAAATTATGTTTATAAGACTAACGGCCATTTTTGCATCCTTTTCGGGTCAATTGACAATTCTTATTATATTTTTTATAATGGAAAAATTCTACTCACTGTAGTGTATATCACTCGAGAATATTAACCAAAAAATGACCGAAATATTTATGAAAATTGCAGCATTAGACACACGTAAACGTGAACATGAAACGAATTGCACGAAATTATAGTTTTTAAAACATTGATAACAAATTAACATTTTTGCGAATGAATTAAATTGCCTAAAATAAGATTTGCTATGCTATAGTTGCAAAGAATAACGACGTGATGAAATGGCGAAAGGGAGCAGCGACAGCGCGTGCTCGTAACGATTATGAAGTGAAACCCGAGAATAGCTAAGTAGGTTGTTTGAGGGCTGCCATCACTTGTTTTCTCGTATAATGACGTTTTCGTGGTCGCATTTTAAACGTTAGTTACGCTGGCCCTGCATACAATTTCTTTAAATAATTAGGAAAACACACAAATTGATTCATCATCACAAATTCATGTCATTTAAATAAACTCGCAGCGGATTTAGTTTATTTTGCTGATTCCCACAGCAGTTTCCATCAATATTGGTGTCCTTGTTACTATTTGTATTTCCATTTTATTTCTAAACGTTCGCTACACCGAGTTGCTCTCCACTGCCACACGATGGCGCCCAAGTCTCCACACTGAAGTCACGTTATTTTTCTGCTATTTGTTTTCGTATCGCGTATCGAATATCCACTGCCATATCACTTGCTGGTTTGAAAAAGAAGATTTAAGCATCCAATTGCAATTTCACAAAGCCTTGGAAAGTTTTTAACCGGAAAAGTAAAATATGCACATTTGCGAAAGTATTTATTTTTTAAAAATTAGTTGATTTTCCAATGTTATTTTGTATAGTGGGATATATATTTTTGATCAGTGAAAAATTATTTGAAGTTATTTGTAATTTTGGAGTTTATTATTTGTATATTTTTTAATAGGCACTTTTTTGTCGCGGCGCTTTTAACATCCTGCTAAACAATGGATGGATGACACTAATTGCATTGTCGACTGCTTACATAAATGTCGGGTCATTAACACAAGAAGCACGAAAGCATGACGAAGGAATAACTACAGGTCAATAATTAAGTGAAAATCGCGATTTCCAGTTTTTATGACACCGAAATATAAAATTATCTTTAAAGAAACGCCGAAGAAAAAGACACATCGAAGTTTTGAAGTTCTGGTATCCGAAATTAAAAATCCAATTTGTGTTTTAGGCCTACATTAGACCTTAGCTTCGCGTTCCTTGATTTTTTTACGAGCATCTTCGGCGTCGATTTCCTCAACAATGGAAGGAATCCAAAAAAAAAATAACAAGGCATCGCTTTTTCCCAGGACAATTATCTGGCAACACAGCTACGATAGTCACACGTCGGGACATATGCCACGACTCCGATTGGAGCATTTCAAAAGACAATGATAAAATCTGCGGAAACGTAACTGCACAATTGTTGTTGGCGTTCAAAATGTATGTAGAATGCATATGTTAGTGTCATTATACCCAATATGCTCAGGACAAAAGTAACATCTGAGAACAGTGGCATTCTCGAATAAGACAATGTAGAACAGATGATACAACGACAATGCTTTCGACGTCGCTCTAATAACATACTGTGTGTTTATTGTTTTGTTGTATTAAACCTACATATCGATACCTTTTAAAGTTTACTTGATTGCCCCGTGAGCAACCGAAGAAAAGGCCATGAATAATTGGTTGAACTCGCGCCATTTAAAAAAAATAAATAACTGCAGGCAATTCAACTAATTTTAAAACGAAATTATAATAACATATCACATTTTTAAAAGATAAATTCATTTTTGTACTAAACGGAATTAGCTACGTGCACAGTAATGTTTGCGAATGACCCTCACATTTACAATCCCGATCTTGGAGGCTATATATAATGATGTGTCATTTTTTCTAAAACTCCACACAAAATTGTATTTGCATTTGAATCAATTGTATAGCAGCTCCATACGGCAACACAATAAAGCTTTGTAATTAACCCCAATTTCCCTTTTGTGTTTTTTTGTTGTTGTGAAGAATGGATGGAAAACGCGAGGCGTAGTAGTAGGGAGGTGTCCGGAGCCAGATTTTGACCACTGGCCAAGAAACAACAAGCCAGTGGTGATGCAGCGCGCAACAGAGTGGCCTGACTGGTTTGTGATGCTCATAGAGCACATTTTTAATCATTAACACGAATAGGTTGCGTTCAGTTTTTACGAACAAAAATTATAACTTAAATTTTTTGTAGATTAGATAAGTTGGCGCACAAAAATCAATGGTAAAAAATTGGGCTTCACGAAAGTGTCAATATTTGTAAAATTTAGGAAGTCGATCAGATTTGCAAACGCTCAAAATAAAATAAAATAAACACGTAAAATATTTTTTTTTCCATCCCATCACGCTCTCTTTAATTAAAGCGTTATACAGGTATGTATGTGTGCAATGAAAATGATACATATTGGAGGAGAGAAGGGTAAGCAAAAGAAAATCTTGTCAGCAATTGGATTGCAACGCAGCAGGTACAGCATTAATCGTTTTGTGTACACATACACAAGTGTATATACCACGACGAATACTCTGTATAGCGTACACACGCAAGTTTAGGTATGTATACACTGTACGGTATATTAGGAGAACGTAACCTAACAGACAAACCGTTGGCGGTCACCTACCTTCATCCGATCCGGTGATCCCCGTTTCTCTTGCTGTTTGTTACCTGTTGCCTCTGCTATGTGCCTGCGAGTAAGTCTGCTAAAACACCTATCACAACCGCCACAAACAAAAAAAAAATAAATAAAAATAAATAAAAATAAAATACGCCTGACATTCTTTAACTTGCAAAATCGCTTTCGGAGACCAAGCTAAATCGAATTCACGATTGCATAAGAAAACTCGTATGCTCGGTAAAAACATTAAAAATCTAAGTTAGATCAAAATCTGAAAAAAAAAACCTGTATTTCTCACAAAGCTCACATAATAAGAAAAATCCTTAAGAATTTTCTATTTGCTGATCGGTGCTTAAATTAGCAATTTTGTTTGTTTCATTGAAGCCAGTTAGGCGCATGAGCGAAACGGAATAAATTAAATTCGTTCACGTGTTTATTTGCATAACTTTCCATTTAACCTTGAAATGACCTCAATTGTCTGTCTGGTTGTTTCAACATAACATCGTTGAGGTCATTTTTTTAAACCAACTTAACCAAAATCCCTCGAAATTTAAAAATTCGTAAAGTTCGTTACAGGAGAGTACTTCATTCAAATCAATCATTAAATTGTTAAACGTTCGAAGTGGTGTAATGGTTGTGGTATCAGTTATTGTGTTCAAATGACTTAGGATTGAATAAAGGGTGTACTAATATAAGCATCCCAAAAATAAAAGGTCCGTACATGTCGATAAACAAATAAAAGGTATCCGAAAAACTTTTTTTTTTTTTATAAACATTATTCTCACTTAAATTGAATATAGACGGTGTAGAAATAATCGGTAATTCTAAATCTATTCACACACAACTATATCACAAAAGTGAGAAAAAAAACACAGTAGCATCTAATACTATATTTGCTAAAGTGCGTGTGTTTGTGTGAAGATCTGTCATTTGGCTGAGGTTAGTACACATGGCGCCATCTACAGTCACCTTTTTATTTATTTGTTTTTTCATTATTTTTTTTATTAATAATTTTATTTCTTTTTTTTTAATAATTTTTTTTTTTTTAGATCATTCTACTTTCTATTTCCGTCATTCATTGCTTTAATCATGATTTGACACAACCGGGCGAAGCCGGGCATAGTAGCTAGTCGAAAATAAAAAACAAATGTATTCGCGGTTACCAAAGCAACGTAGACGTTTAGCGACTACGTGCATCCACCAACTAATCTTACCTGTGCGCCTCTACCCGGCCTCCACCATCTGATCGCGGGACGTTGGAGGTAGCGATTCGAATTACGTTTTTACCTGTGCTCAGAGTTGTACCTCTATCTACGGTGGCTCCGATCGCGAGCGGCGCAGTACGTGAGCGCAACAATACAACAAAAGAACGTGGCGCCCGAGCACGACTTTTGCCGTACCTGTCGCCACCTCACCCTACCAGGAGGAGCGCCTGCCGTGCGTTTGCAGGCGCGCGCGGGCCGAATCTATTTCTCCCCCCGACGCCAACTCGTAACGAGAGTTGTCGTTTTCCGTAGTCGTGGAACCGTGAATCGGCTAGGGTGTTCGGCTAGTTAATCGGGTGAGAAGATTCAAGTTTGTTCGACAGGCCGCGGACCCGGTGTGTATTGGTGATCGCGTGTGCCGTTTCATTTTTTGGTGGTGTATCGGCGAATCCACCGAGTGTGTGCTGGTTGTTTTCGGATATATCGTCTGCTCAATTGATCGTCCACCACCGATTTCCCTACCCCAACAGCCTCCCCCTCCGCCGATTTTGGAGGTGGTCTCATGGGGGATGGATAATGGAGGACGTCGTCCGAAGTCGCTTCCTCCCGTTGCTGGTGGTCGTCGTGGCCGTTGCCTCGGCGCTGCTGGTGGACCGGACACAAGGTGAGACAAATCTGGTGGTTGTTTGTGGGTTCGAATCCTGGCGTAAGCAGCTCACTTGTCAAATGGGAAGTGACATTCATATCCGTGGTGTAGATTTAGTCGTCAACGTAAAACAAATAGGTTAATTTAATAAATCACGTAGTCTAGTCTTATAAATCTCAGTGATGTACCTGCATTGATAATTAACTACTAAAAATTCAATAAAATTTATTAAAATGTCATCTTCAGTTATTTTCCCCATTAACTCACCTCGAAGATTTCCAAAAAACGACAGAAATCACACAGATTACCGTAGAAATTATTTCGTTAATCTCTACAACTCACTTGAAGTTAAGTAGGTTAAGGAATGGCAGCAGGTATAGCTAGGTTGCCTTCACCCCTAAGCTCTCATTTGTTTGTTTGTGACTACTTTTTCAAACTGTCGCAAAACTAGTTAAAAAAATATTTAACTAAGAAAAATATTAATCCTTAAATTAGATTGTTCACTTTTCAATGTAAATGATAATGCTGATTGTTGCATTCGATTACTCCGAAAAATTTGACGGACGGATAAAATTCAAAATAGTAAAACTTATTTGTTCGATAGTATTCATTAAGAATATGTAATTATTAACATAAGTCAGGCAGCAAATAAAAAATAGTTTAGAAGCACATCGGTTAATTTCTACGGTGCCAAGGCAAAATCAAAAGAAATGTGCTATTTGTTCGAAAAGACAAGCAAAAAGCCTTCGACAAAGATTAACAAACAATCGAATCGTATGAAAGCTTATGACCTTAATTAAACGAAGACGCATTAAAGCTACAATTGGAATTATTTGTGCTACTGAATTTCCAATTAGTTGAATAAGGGTCAACCTCAAAGATATTATTTAGCACCTGAAGAAACCCTACTGGTGTGAGGTTTTAATGAAAGCATATGAAGTAATGGTATCCGTTTGAGAGCTAGACTAATGCATACCGAACAGGTGCTAAAGAAATATGAGATTTATTGACATGACTTTTGTAACAAACGAGTTTCAAGCGTTATTAGGGTTCGGTGAAAGAAAACCTCCTAGAGAATTTAAGAGCATCTTTATTATTCATCAGCGCTTATCTCTCATCGCTATGAAATACAAGTATGAGTACAGGTTTCTTTTGTTGGAAACTGGCACAACATGCAACTTATAAAGTTCTGATTCAACACGAACATTTGTTTTCTTCCTTTGCTGGGGATTATCGTGATTGTAAATTATTTTCTGTCTTCAGAAAGTCGAAATACACTAGAGATCAATGGACAAAAGGAATACACAGAAATATTTTCCAGCTGTTGTCATTAGCGATTGCAAAGATTCACCGAAAGTGGCACGCTGCTCGACTAAGTAAAAAAAAAATCATTTATACGAGTGCATATCGCGGGATTGAAACCATAGAATGGAATAATGGTGTAAGCAAATTTTTCCTTTAACTGATTAAGAAACGAAAGTTATTTTTAGAAGCACTCCATAGTAAAAAATAACTTTAGTTTCTTAATAGTTGATCTATGATGATCTACTTCATAGTTAATCTAATTTTTACACTCAAAAATAAAAATTTGATTTTTGAGTGGGATCGGGTCACGCATGTTAAAGGACAAGTACAATAACGGCCAAACAAGGTAAAACTGGCTGTGCCGTCCAGTTGGCAAATATATATTTGTAAAGTTATTCTTTCCACATTTCTGTTGTCTTTTACGGGCATGAGCGACCAGAAAATACGGTATCGAGTGGGGAGCGTAGCGAAGCTGACTTGCCTAAAAAAAAATATAACATGAAGTGACAAATCAAGAGAGACTGAATTTCGCTACGCTCCCCACTCGATACCGTATTTTCTGGTCGATCATGCCCGTATGGTGGACATTAGCCTCTTTTACATAGTTTCACACCTTTTCCACTTTGTTTGCCGTTATCCGTTATCATAATGCAGTAAGGAGCCGGCATAATTCAATGAGAACGACGTAAAGTTCTTGAAAAAGATGTTTATTTCATCATCATGTCTCAGGTCAAATGTCGCCATACGTAAAAAAAATGGTATAATTAATTACAAATAATTTAAAGGTGCAATTTTTATTTGATGATCAATGAAAAAAGTGCAGACCGGTTTTTGAGAAGAAAGCACTGCATCATGTCAAAAGTTTGCTCGAATTAAGCCAGACAATAACGAATATAGAACCACTTTATGTCGAAGCCACAGCCACATTGAATTTCCCAAAATCCACATACCGACGCGAGATCACCATGCGCACAATGGCAAGGATATGCAAATGATCAAAGCACGGGTACTCGAGTGCAGTCGGCGGTTCGAAATCTCACTATGCGAATATTTGCCACGTGAAAACTGGATTCCCATCCAAGAAAAAAACAAAACTAGGTCAACGTCTCGTCTATACTAGCACCAAACACCTCCTTCTTCTCTCTCTATCTCCTCCCCCTTCGCCTACTTGCTCCCTTATTTTATTTTATAAGCGTCCCAACACTCTCGAGACCCGTCTGTCACCCGAGCCCATGTCTAATCGATGGTACATTTTGAAAATTAACTTGTTATTCATTATACTCAAATCATAAAAATGAAAAAATGTATGGCCACATCCCACGAAGCCGACGGTCCCGGGTTCGATTCCCGGCGCAGGCTTTCGTTTATTCGTTAGCCTGGAGTACTGGCGTCACCCCTGAGCTTCCATTAGGGAGTCCAGAGCTTAGGGATGGAGCCTGCAGCCTGGCTATTCCACCTGCCATCCCTCTTACCTTCCCTTACCTGCCCCTTACATATCTCCATTGAGATTCAAGAGTGCAGTAATCCTGTAGTGCACTAAGCACTACGGTGATTTAAAAAAAAAAAAAAAATACGTTTTGCGGTTCAATTATTTTTTTAATTCCTAATCCTGCAAAAACTTATTTTGTGGAACCAAATTAGACAAACTAAATCGTTGTGAGCTGCTCTCTCCAAAAGCCGAATCGAGCGCCTGTAAGTTCAGCTTTCGTGCAGGATTGACATTAATAGGGGAGCAAGCACACAATGCACACGTGCTATGCAGGAAAACATTACATTGGGCTCGTTCGGCTTGGACAGAAGCCTCGTGAAATATTGATCACTCGCTCTATGCCGACGACTTTTATCACTTCGCAGGCATACGGTCTTAGAAGTGCAGGGTAAACCGCTATTTCGACAGTGAGGGGAAAAAATACGCCGATCACCAATTTCATGGTAGCCGCTGTGCCCCGTTAATTGCGCAGATTCCATTAAATCCATAAACAGATGGATCGGCGCGTCGTACGCCAATCCACATACAACAACTGATGCGCCATTAAATGGCTCCATCGTTCCGGAACAACGCGTTGAACCCAACACACGGATTGTCAGAGCGGTGACTTTCAAAAAGTTAATAATAAATTTATCATACCAGTATAAAATAAATAATACGTTCAATAATGATAGTTTAAAATCAGGTAGATTAGAAAAAATAAATAACCAATATCTTAAGAAGTAAAAACGTTTGTATGTTGTTGTTGTAAAGTCCTTCGTGTCGTCTCCGGACCCCGACCCTCGATCCCCCGACACCTGGTGACTTCAGGGAG
>JAUJYS010004798.1:0-11585 GCA_033995665.1 Melogona broelemanni | reverse complement strand
CATAGAGACACGAGGGTGCAGTAGTCCTGTGGTGCACTAGGCGCTACGGTGACTTTAAAAAAAAAAAAAAAAAACAACAACAATGTCTAAGGTGAACATTTTAACTTTGTCTAAAGAGACATTTCCATCGGTACAGTTAACATTATCCAACAAACACAATCGATATCTTCTGGGAATTTGAAAAAATCATTACTTTAGCAGAACAATTCAGTCATTCATACACATTTCTAGGCAAATAGGACAAAGTCAGGAGTCGGTTAAAATATCCAGAAATTGTGCGAAAGAATTAAGACAAACTATATTCCTTAAAAATCCCAAAGGTTTAGAGCCAGGCTTCTAGCAAGGGAACGGCCAACGCGTGATGCAATTCTAAATGATACGCTTTGACGGTCAGAACGCAGTTCACGCAGACTGGGACAATAAAAAAAAGTTGATTTATACGTGAACATGTATAAGAGTATAAAAAAAACGAAAGCTGAGACAATAACATAGAATGCCTGGGAATGAAAGCACAAGAATTTTACGAGAGAAATCCCTCGTGAAAACAAGAACTATATCTTGGGAGATGTTTAGAGTTAGTAAGAGAGACGTTTTGATAAAATTGTCACGAATGGCATTTTCTATCAGCTGAAAAAAAGTAAAAAAAAAAAAAAAACCGTAGGCATTAGAATCTAGGAGAAGTCGTTTCTACGATAAAACTGCCCGACTAAACTAAACAACAAAATTGAGTTAAATAATGCTGGGCAGTTTCGGACATTGATTAAATGAATATTTAATTACATTTGATCGTTCACTTTTCATAAAATTCGACATTTGCACCAAACTTTCCTTAAACTTTAAAAGATAAAAAACCTACTACCAAAGATTATACAAGAAAAATACAAAAATAAATGTAAAAAAAATCAACTGGAATATGCGCCAATTTTTAATTATAAGATGACATCTCTCGTACGACCGTCTAACCCAGTCGGTAATGCAACTGACTGGTGCGGGCGGTCTCAGGTTCGATTCCCGGCGCAGGCGCTAATGACCCCCGGAAAAATAATATTAAAAAAAGTTTATGAATGGTGTCACAGCATGGTGATACTGCGAGCCCCCAGAGTCGTTTAGGACAGACATTATTTAGCCATTATGCATGACCAATCTTCCTTATAACATGGAGGAGATGGGTGTAACGACACGAACGCCATTTATTAGTGAAGAGGGGTGCCCCATGGATAATGACTCATTTGCCAGACTGAAAACTACATCCGCGTGCGACGGTAATTGCTTAAATAAAGATGATAAATTGTTGCCTTTTACAAGCTGCGAAGATTATCTGTGTCAGGTAAATACAGGTAGCTCCATCCAAAGAGGGTTTAACGTCTAGGGGTAGAGGGGGTCCTATTCCTTAACGTCTGTAAGAAGTGAGGCATCTTTACGAGCGACTTTTGCCCTGTGGCGCGCCCCACCAAAAAGGAAGGTTTCGCTAGATGGCGCCTAGCACCTAGGTTTCGCAACCAGCTTTCGAACAAGATTGTATCGCTGGCTAGTTATATACTGTTTGTTAAGGAGACTTACCAACGCCAGGAGGGCAATCTGGTAATAAGGACTTTGGCCGAACTATGACCTAGGTGGGGATCTTTAACGTGCAACTGACAGCTCTCACGGCTGTACTTCCCAAAGGAAGACACGAATTTCTCTTGACTGAAAAATTCGGGAAGTCTTGGTCGGGAATCGAGCCCGCGACCACGGGAACAATAGACAAGAACGCTCTCCACTATACCACCGAGAAATCCGTTGATGGCGCCTAGAAACCCTACAATTTGGCGCATCAATGCACAAAGTCACCGAAAACAACGAAAATCCGCCAAACTTTCTCAGAAAAAATATCCAAAAATTAATTAATTTAAGTATTCCAGAATTCAAAAACTAATCTATGCATCTTGTCCAATGATAATAAAAATTTGTCAGGAACACAAGCTGAATTCAAACAGCAAAACTCGTTACATTGAGAAATGCCTCACAATTACGTTCGATAGTTTTGTTTTGCATATCGACCGAATTTTAAATCGGTTATAATCGTGTTATCCACAAGTTTTTCTGCAGTTGAGCGCATGAAAAACCTGACTGAAGGTACGCACACCAGGAAATCAATTTGGACAGATGGAATGTTGCCGAATTGGCATAAAAAAGGCTTCGGCTAGCCTATGCGGCAATAGCCAATATTTTTTTTTCGGCGCTTGAAGGCTACGTGTATAGTATTCGATCGTCTTTACCAAATTTTATTATACAGGTTCAGGGGTAGGTATGACCAGTCTGTTGACCAAGTTTCGCCAGGAGGTTGAATCATCGCCAATAGTTGAGTGTGCGCGCGGTCATGTACGCGAGCAGCAAATTGGACGCACAAAAAAATTGAAAAAAGCCAGACAATTTGACCATAAATGTGAATTGGGCGCAATTAATTGTGACCGGATTTTTTTCTATCCCCGTTTGACCAATATTTCACCTACATGCAGCATCGTGCTCAGTGTTTCATGGTGAGTTCAGGATGAATAAGCATTCGAGTGTGTAAAAATTCGTGCTCAAAATTTCATATCTTACAAATATAATTTATACGATCACGTCTTTTGCAGGACATTTAATTTAAACGGCAATTTGTGAATGAAGCGATTCAGCAACAGAGCAGATTCTCATTTTAAAATTGAGAGATATATAGGAATATTTAGTATTGTAAAAAAAAAATGTGGGGAATATGGCATTTAATTTTTCATATCAGGAAATTTTCTACTACTATCTACTCCATCAAAACCTCATAATACAGAGTACCATGAAATAGTCATTATTACATTTTTACCTTATATTTTATTTTCCCACAACAATAATTTTCCATATAAAAAGCAAATGTGACGATGTGTCATTTAATTTTTGACATCAGTACAGTTTGAAATTAGAAATCAACTGTCTTCATTGAAGAGTAACTTTCTTCATGATTGATTACATTTTTGCCTAACATTTTCATCACATTGACAATATGAATATCATTTAATTCAGTTTATTAATTAAACTATATTACATATTATTTACATTACATAAATAATATGTTTTTTTAAATAACCGAATTTAAGGCAAAGACCGCTGTTTGAAATAAGAGTCAGCACCTGTCAAAGTAATCACTGTAGCTGGCACCCAAACAAGTGCAGCTTCGGTGATCCGCGAGTTTCAAAACTAAACCAACCTTCATCTTATTCGAATAATCTTTGACAAGATGGGCAAAACCAGATGCGATGCACCGACCAGTACACGTTTAAGACAACCGAGAAAAATGGAACAATTCCTGAAACAAAATTTCCACGCTACATCGAATTACGCTACAAACGCCACAACAGTCGTCATTTGCAAATGATTTTTTAAACCCGCGCGTGGGTTAGACATACATCACCTGAGTATATACACTATGCACACACGAGAGTGGTTCGCTTGTCACAATAATTGGTTTTGAAATTGAATATAGCCAAGTTTGCACAGTGAAATAATAGAGGGGAGAAGACACAGAGCGAGGTACAACCGTGAAATTAGTACCGGTACATTACACCTTCGTCCCCCTGTAACTGAAGTATTCTGCGGAAATGCAGGAAGTCGTCAACAATTGGAGAAAATGAGAATGCTGGGCCCGGTAAGGAGGAGGCGCAACCGTAGGGTGGTAGGGTGACCAACCTGTCCTGTTGGCCACCCTGTCCTGTTAGCCACTCACCCCCTGGGGTCGTGCACAGAACATGAGTTCGTCATGCATGCAGGGGTTTGGCGTCGTGAATTGGCCAACTTAGAGAATTATTAAATGGGTTTTTTTAATGTGAATGTAGCCTGCAGAGGATTGTAACAATCGCAGAGTCAATCCAACAATTAAGTTAATTTTGTGATTTATTACCCAAAAAAATGCATGAGTAGATAGTTTGGTAACCAGCATAAACACATAACACCTACAGGGGAAGAAGTGTATGAGGCTAAAGTTCAAGCAATATTTTATTTGTAGTTTTATTACTTTCGCGTATTATAAGAATTAATAGACTCTACACTTTAAAAATAGAGCATTTTCTTTCAATCAGTTTTACTCGCCTACCAGTGAGTGATCAATGCTGGAATTTGAGCTATTCCGCCATTAGCTTGGTGGGAAAACCTGTCTACTTTCACGAGTGTAAACTAAAATAACAACTCCTAAGTAAAAAAATATGCAAATAACACGTTCTCTTAATTTTATCTAACAATAGGTGGCGTGGGGCTCGCATGGAGTCTATGAGAAAGTAGCGCAACTGTCGGTTAATTTGCCAAATAAAACGCAGTAAAATGAAACGGTCGTAAATTGTTAAGTCGGTAATTATATTTTGGTCAATGCGACTGATTATTCTAAGCGAATGCTCATATAACCTTTCGGAAAAAGAACCCAATAACTCAGCCATGCGTTTCAATATTCGAATGATTTCGCCCTAATTCGTTTACAGGGGATTCTATCAGCCAAAAACCATACGACTGCAAACTTACGCATTGACAAAAACAATATAGACCACGGCGATTACGCAAGAAAGATTTTCGAACAGGTAAACGAAAAAAAAATATGACAACCTTCTCTGCCGTTCGCACGTTTAAAAATTTCTGCGGGGGTTACCATAATTTTCATTTTTTTTTGTGCTGGGCGCTCTGAAGGGCGCTTATTATTAAAACACGAACAAAGGGTTTTTTCGTCATGACGGGCGGAGCGCACGCAAGTGTTCCTCCTTTACTATGTCAGACTCTTTCCTGTGCCTCCAACGCGCTCACAGATGTGTTTGGAAGGGGAGAAAGAGGTCGGGCGAGGTGAAATGAGAAGAGGAACCCGGTCGTGGACAGGGGGAGGAGGGAACTCGTGCTCGAGTAGTGCGGGGGCGCCAGCATAACAAAAAAATAGGAAGAAAAAAAATTGGAAATGGCCGACAGAAATTGAGCACAAAAAATGGCTACTGAGAAGGTCTCCTGTTGTCACCCTTGTCCATAAAACACAGATTCTGCTGATTTGTATGCGACAATATTTTTTTTTAATAAAATTAGAAGGAAATACATAAAGACATAAACGATTACAGGCATGTCCTCGGTGCGCACCGATAAGACACATTTGATGTCAAGGCCCATGCTTGTGGTCATTTGTTGTCTATAAACGTTTAAATTTTTTTTTAATACTTCGCTATTGAGTAAGTTTAAAAACCATCACAGGCAGCTTTTACTTACACTTGCATTTCCAAAAACTAAAAAACAAGTCAAATTTTGATTAATAAAGATTATACATGTATATATTTTTTTAAATGGCCATAAGAAATATTCCAATTAGCACACAGTAAAATTTGATCAAACTCAATATGCCGCGGAACAGTAAAATTTGTAAATGTAGTTGTAAATTTGTAAAAGTTGTTGAATGGTTCAAATTCGGTCAAGATCATGATCATATAAAATGTGGAAACAAATAGGCGATTTTTGGGAATTCGAAATACACTTCGAAGATATAAGAAAGAAAATTAACCTGCACACATGTGTATTCCAAAAGTTATCTTCCTTATAAGGCACAATTTTATTTTTCTACTCGTTATGCCAAACAATTTTTTTTTAAAGATTAAGACAGGCTAGACAGTTTTGTTTGATGTTGACTACCACTAGACATTCTGTCGATAGGAGATTGAGTATACGCTGCACCATATGCGGTGCCCAGCCCCTGAGCTCGAGTGGAACAGACAGGGGGGAAAGTGTATGAAGGTTGTGAAGTGTGTGTGGAGTCCGGGGTTTTAAACGAGAACAAGTACTAACAGCTGCTAGGCCTCATCCTCCCTTCCCCCACACATATGCACCTACAAAACCAATTCTGTTTCCTCGTAGAAATCGAACGAACTTTCCAAAACCAAAGATTGCAAACGTCGTTCAGCATTTCGGACAGATACAGTACAGGGCAGACAAGTTTTTGTTCTCAATTGCACGGTTCTCACATGAACTGTGCTATTTTTCCTTCGCCATTTTACCCGTCACATTTTTCCTTATTTTCTTAAGACAATTCTGGCGCAGGTGAGCGAATTCCAAATCTCAATTTTTTCGAACAATGGTGAGGTGCCAGGGGTGGGTGGGCGGTGGAGCAATATATCAATTGCAGGTACAAGTACTGTTTTTAAACAGAAAACAAGTTTTAGGCATGCCTCTCAAAGACTAACAGACAATGATATTAACCCTTGTGGTTACAATCTCTGCCTTCGGATCAAAGGACGGTAAGCTCGATTGGGTTTAACCCTTTAGTGTCTACTATTACTTATCCCTATATGATTAGTAATATAAAACGAATTCTATGAAACCATTTAGAGACTCCATAAGCATTTTTCTGAATGTTTACTTACAAACAACCCTTTATAAAATGATTAAAATAATTACATTCAACTTTCGGAAAAAAAAATTCCACATTTCAGAGTATGTCGGCAATAAAAAACGACACGTTTGAAGGGTTAAAGTTCACCCATTGGAAATGTACGAATAGATATAGTTCAGGGTACTTTGTGCTGAGGAAAGGACACTAAACTACAAGCAAAAAATACGAACCAAAAATATGAAGTTATTGAGATACAGTGTTCGTAGCTGTTTTATTTTAGTGTTGGTTTCGATCAATGCAGACTGTATCATTTCCAAACAACAAGTTTCCAAGAAAATATCGTCGACAATGATTTGGAACGTAATTTGTGTCCTAATCAGAATTTGCCAAAACAAAAATCGGTATTGTAGTTATTTAAATAATTTGTTATTCATATTTAAATGGCAGTTAGTGGAGAGGAGAAGAATTAAAAATAAAATTGCCCCAACCAAGAAGGTATCTCAATATTTAAAATAAAAACCCGGATAAACGAGAACTCATAAAATTTTTCGCTCCAGGAAGAGGTTTGAACCCCGTTCGTTCCCTACTATAGGTATATTAATTTTTTTTTACGTCCATCACCAAGACAGAGGAATGCGAGCGTAGCAGGTCCACGCGTTCTATAAGCTAAGCCCGGAGAACAAGAAAGAAAAAGTAGAAGAAAAAAAACCACATTTCAAAATTGAAGCACCTCGGGGTAGGAGGCTGTTAACGACGACGAGAAATACAATTTAGTCACGAAAGGAAGGAACAACAGCAGGGTTAAAGAACCCGGGTATGGATTAGATGTACAGCACATAGCCTACAATATTATAAATTTCATTTTTTGTTCACATTTTTTTTTTTTTTTTTTTGAAACTCGTTCTATACTCGGAAATTGTCGCGGATAAGGCCGGAAAAAAATGCTAATTGTCAGGAATTCCGACACACGTCGACAAAAAAGCGCATTCCTCGTGCAGAAATGCCCCCGCCGAGTCCTTATCTGTCATGTGAGTCAACCTAATGTGCAATTAAGTTTAAATCTGCTTGTTTAGGCCGCGCAATAAATACATCATTTGTGATGTAATTGCGTGTGCACCGTGGATTTAATTCGCACCGTGGCGCCACCTATTTCGACAAAGTGCTTCCAGTTTAGCACCAACGAGAGAGCAATGATTGATGATGACACATCACACTTTATTTTTTCACATTTTCGCTGACGTTTTAATTTTTTTTGTGGGAAATTCTCCTCGCTGAGTGAATACCACTGCAGGAGATTCTGTATCCTTCGTCTTGCTTAGGCAATATGTGATGAGAACATTTTCACCAGTACCACAGGATCGAATAAAGGAGAGCCAGGGCCGGGAATCGAACCCGGGACCACCCGCTCAGCAGTCTGTTGCCATACCCACTGAGCTAGACAGATCGTACTTGTACTTGATCGAATGTTTTCTAAATGTTGAAGAGTAACGTCAATTAATATATCTACTCACTTTTTATTTTTTTAAGTTCATCGCAAATCTGACTGCTACATAATCTTGGGAAAAAAATTGAAACAACTTACGTAATGCAAAAATTGATAATAAATCAAAAATATATAATATTGATGCAAAAATAAATAAAAACATTATTCTTTAAATCGAACTTGTTTGCGATATGAGGCAAAAAAAAAATGAGTTTTGGAAAGCGTTCGACGCCGGTTCTTGACAGCGACTGACGCCAAAAGCGCCACATTCTCTCTTCGTACTCGCATCATCGATCACCAGACCACGCCACAATCGATAAAAAATGTATGTTTTCGTGATGCCAAGTCCGTTAATCGATAAGCTGGAAACTTGTCAACGGTTGGCCATTTAATGCTAACAACTAAAATCACCGTTGCGCCCACGCCTAACAAAACCCCCAGCTCTTGTTCAAAGAACAATATAATGACACTATCTACCACCAACATCAATTCAATCTCTACCGGATTAGTATCAAATCCAATGCCGTATCTTAGTCAAACAATGCAATGCCATCAACTTCTACACGTTTCAATTCTTTGGCTATACCCCGCAACACCAAGAATAAAGCGAATAACAACCGAAAACACAAATAAAAAAAATAAAAATTACTCACCACTAAAAAAATCAAGTAAATCGTGGTCCTCCATAGTCCAATACGCATCAAGCTTCGTGAGAACAACCGGCAGATAATATATCGAACAAAGCCCGATACCAATCAAGATAAATCCCAGTGAACCACTACGCGATAATTCGAGTTTGACTTTCCCGTCCTGCAGAGTTCATTTGCCGCGTTATTCGATCGTCGGAAATCCAGAATGACAAAATCGTCCTTGCACCATTTAAAATCAAACTAGCGAATCTTGGTAAACTGTCAAAACACCTGAACCATCAGGAATCGAGTCTGCACTGTAGCACATTCACAACGAGGACTCTGAATCCTTTGTGAAGCTGTAGGAGAGGGGGAGAACCACGGGTTCGACGTATGAATGGGACAAGGCTGGGGACAGAGAGAGGGAGTAACCGAGCCTCGGTTTCCACGGGAGGGGGCTATTACGAATCCGGGGTCATGGGAGGCTATATAAGCCCACCACGGTCGAAATGAATGGAGTTAGCCTAGGGGAGCGCACAGCCATATATGCTCGTATACGAGATAGCCCCGAGCGCCACCCTAAAAACGATCGTCGTATACCGGAGTCAGTGTCCCGTCTACGCCGTCAAACTCTACACCACGCAGCGGCGGCTTCCAGTTCCATACGTGGAGAGAGCGGGACCGCACACTAACACACGCGCGGCTATCGCGAAATCACTTGCACAACATTCTCGTCCGTCTCTACCGGTCGACTCGCAACAAACAACAACCGAATGGGATGAATGGACGAAATGCGTTTTCGTCGGGGAAGCGTGCACCAGCGAGCAGATGCAGTGTTGCGTGTCACCGGCCTCGGCGCGCCAAGCGGCGGACAGACGAACTAACGCCTGATACACAAAAGCGAGTCTAGCTACATAAAAAGCTACAATGTATGCAGTACACTGGGTGTAATAAAAATATTTTTGTTTGTGTTTATCTGCCTGCTCGCGGGATAAGGCAAGAAATTGTTTTGTGCGCTTCTACAGTGTGATTATGGGCTATTGGCGCTGCGCTCTTTTACTAGGTGGCACACATTTCGCCGCTAGAGGTGATCAGCGAGCCAATTGTCAATTCGATGCAAGAAGTGCTCGGAACGCGTAATGGCGTAAAAATATGTTTAAAAATGTATATTTCAACTTCAAGCCAACACGAAAAATAAGATTGCACAAGTATACTCCTGGAGCAACTGTAAAACGATTTTAATACAAATTGTAACTGTAAAAACTTATTTAAAGGGCATAATTGTTAGTAAAAATAGTTTGGGATTTGGCACTGTCACAGTGCCAGTACAGGGTAAAATGTCATCCTCGCTGCAAGGCTCGAGCCTATAAGAGAGGCACAGAACCTCCTGTAGTGATATTCACTACAGTGATTTAGAATTAAAAAAAAAACTTGTATTTAAAAAGCAGTAGGTGAACGACGAAGAAAGAGACCACAGACAAGAGCGAAAAATAAAATCCCAGCTTTTGAGCAACTTAAAAGGTTTGTAACCCATAGTCTTGGAAACCTGTAGAACTGGATTTTATAGAGGGGGCGGGGACTTAAGGCGACTAATACTCCATCCCGGATCTGACCCACTTTGTTCACATAGAGCTTGTATGCAATCTGCACTTCAACAGAGACAGAGAATAGAGATTTAGAAAGTTATTCGTGAAAGCCAGACAATATGGCATTCCTACGAGCAAGCACGTACGCCAGACTATAAAAATTAGCTTTTATTCCTGACTGCGTCTCTCAAGTCACTCAAATGTCGCATTATGTGTTACCTCAGAGCAGGGTTAGGTTCGTTCCTTTTGCACAGGAACCAATTCCAGTGGAATGATGAACAAATTAACCAGTTCTCGTTACAGTTCCTCACAAATTAAAAGGAACCTGGGCGGCCCTAAGTTCCTTTTCAAAAGGAACCTGAAACTTTTCCGTTCCTTAGATTAAAATATTTAATAAAAAAAACCATTTGTGCCAACTAATCTACAAGACACATGTAGATTTGCGGATACAGATGATAATCTTTAGCGATTTCTGTTTGATGCTGCAAAATTGTTCCGCTGTCATCCTGTCGACACACTTTGTAAAATTGTACTCGTAGAAAATTGAAAATTATGGAAAAAGGAACCCTTTGCATAAAAAGGAACCCCCGTTCCAGTTCCTAAAAAAAGGAAACAATTTCCGTTCCAGTTCCTCAAAAATTATAAAGTAACCTAGGCATTCCTAAGTTCCTAAAAAAAAGGAAACAATTCCTAGGAAAGGAACTTTTCCGTTGCGTTCCTACCCAACACATTTTTCACATCTGCGAACAATAGGTCTTCGGAGGATATGACCATGGAGCAGTTCCCAGAACGGAAAGCAGACCGAAAAATATAGAGCAGCAAGATCGCCGCCGATATATGAACCAGTACAGCTCACAGACGTTTATCGTCTAACCGTCTCCCGGCGTTCAATCCCAATATTATGAGTGACATATTAATTCATCGCGCTAGTGTATCACGAAAAAGCGTATTCAAAATTGCCCGAGTGGCTTATCTTATAAGACGAAAAGTGGAGCACACAACCAGCCCCGGCGAATTTAAAACGGGAGGCAAGATGGCCGCCGATGCACGTGCGGGGTTCAAGGCTTGGCCGCCATTTTGTTTCTGTTTTATGTGTTCGATCCAGCATACTTGATAATTGTTTCTACATATTTCTACCAGTGGTTTTGTCACAGAGGTATGTGTACAAGCTTAAAAGGTGTAATTTGTATTGTATAAAGTTATTTTTTTATGAGGAACCAATATTGATATTCAGCAACATGGCTTATGTGTGCGATAAGCTGGTTCGCGCAATTGTAAAGTTCGATACAATGTCAATGCAATGACCGTATCGCATTTTTTTTTTCAGTGAAAGGTATCGACACTGTAAAGGCGGTGTTTCACTAGGCGAATGCAGCTGAAGCGCGCAAATTACAGCAGCACGTGAATTGCAAAAAATGCAAAATTGCAGCTGCACGTGGGCTGCGAATGCTAACGCATCTAATTCGCTGGCTCCTGGCGACTAGATTTGAACATGTTCAATTCTATTCGCCGCGAATGCATTCGCAGCTCACGTG
>JAUJYS010004797.1:0-11585 GCA_033995665.1 Melogona broelemanni | reverse complement strand
CTGCAAGTCTGGCTATTTTCCAGCTGCCTTCGCCTTCCCTCCCCTTCCCTGCCCCTCACATATCTCTATAGAGACACCAGGGTGAAGAAAATCCTGTAGAGCATTAGGCGCTACGGTGATTTAATAAAAAAAAAAAAAAAGATCCCAAGCGCAGTGTAATGAACAGATCGCGTTGCGGATAGTATAACGCAACCTCTCTGCAGCACATTTGAGATGGGGTGAAAGCATTTGAGATGGGATCGAATCCATTCGATTATGGGAGAAAAATATTGGAATGGTCAACGTCTTAACGCACCTCGCTCGCAAACGCTGATGCAACTTGGCCTTTTCGACATGAGTTTTTAGCCGTACTTTAACTTCAAGCTTTCAAAAAATGGTATTTTCTTTTAGAATTTTTCCGACAATGGAAAATAAGTTGTCGAGAGAACGCGTTCGTCAAAAACAAATCCATATAAATTGATGGCAGTCATATGGAGCGGTTCTCAGGCGGTAACAGTGGATATACAGCAATCTAGACGAACCGACAGCGCGTCTTTATTCGTTTGCCGCAGCACCAACACGCGCAGTTAGCGGAGAAAAAAAAAAGTCCAGACGCGTGGACAAAAAAAGGGCAAAAGAAGAAGTAGTAGAAGAAACACGATTGGCCAGAAATGATATGTTTCATGGTTTTTACATTGGAAGCTGAATCGTTCTGCGTCGCTAGCTCGCTTGGGGGTTAGCACAATCTGAAAGGTCTTCCACGTTGCGTGGACAAAACTGATTGACCCTGAAAGACTTGAAATGAACTATAAGACCTAGTAGCTGCGATTACTGCCACTACTCCTAGTTCGATCATTTTCATTTTAAGCAACCTTCACACAAGAGGTGTGAAGGTTGATGAAGAGCGCTGAAATTTTGTGCGCAGCTTAGCCTCATGGAATATTTTAATCTATCACATTTTGACAACCATCAAATTTCAAAATTCGTTATAGGCGGGTATTTCGCTCAAATCTATATTGTAATGGAATCAGCATTTGGATTTAGATGTTTTGTGATCGAATCCAGTTTGTGGTATTTTTGTTTTGTCAGCTTTTGTGTTAACATCTCAAATAGAGCATACATGCTCATGTCGATGTACAGTATAAATAAAAGGTTTTATCTGAAAAACGAAGTTTTTTTTACATCTACTTGTTTATAATTTTTTGTTAAGGAGGTTTATCAACATGATCGTCATTTTTTTCGCCCACCAGGGGGAAAACCTGGTAATTTAGTCTAGCCTATTCTTCTGACCTAAATCATCAAACGTGTCTTTAACGTGCATCTGACAACCTTAAGATTCGCGTCTCACGGCCTTACTTCCATTCCGAAGGCAGGTACGATTTTTTTCACAGGAAAAATTTGGGAGGTCTCGTTCTGGAATCAAACCCACGATCACGGGCATAGAAGGCATAAGGTACGCTTTCGTCGTTGACGGCGCTTGTGGCTTTTTTTCTCCGACAGTTTCGAGACTACATCGAAATATGACCAGCTCGACTTCAAACTGCCACACAGCCTGTTTCTCGTCACACAGAGTATGTCTCCCACACATACACACACTCAATCAGGCGGTCATGCAGTTATCACAAGCGAGGCATCATCGCATTTGTCACCCGGCAATCTCTTTGCCTCGTCTCGCTATTGTCGCCCGGCCAAAGGGAAGTGTTGTGTTATTTGTATAAAGGTCACATCGTATATCAACCTGATGCCGGCTCACTCCCCGGTGAGTTGTGGGGGGGGAGGAGGACGGCGCGGCGTGGCGGGGGCGAACACTGATCGTTTTGCCGATAACGAAATGCGGTGGAGATAGGTGAAAACGCATTAGTGGTGCACTCAAAATCGAGGCATCTATTTCGGTGATATATCTAAAAATACAATTTGTTTCGGGGCTCTTTGAGTTGGTCGTTTGCATTTGTCTTTTCATAAAAAATAGAAAAATTATATTATTAGCGAGAGTTCGCCAGAATCTGTTCGTTTTCAGGGTTAATACTGAAAACTGACAATCGTCTACTCAGACTTTTTAACAATAAAATTAAAAAACATAAACAAACCAATAAGAATGGGCGTCTTATGTTGGTTCGGGGCGCACAGGGGATAAAACAACGATAGGAACAATTAACGAAGAATTAATTCATATATTCTGGCATTATATACTGTTTAGGCTCATGCTTGCAATCAGCTGTGGTTTTATAAAAATGGACAAATATATTTTTATATTTTGCCGGCAATCGCTTATGGCTACGTATTTCTTTTAATTTTTTGCTTGCTTTACCCGACGGAAATACAAGTTTTTCCTTGATTTTTTTGTGGAGAAAAAAAAACAGTCGCCAAATATTTTTTCAACCCAAATTTAAATAAGTTTGCCAAATTTAAATAATTCGTTTTATCGCTATTTGTGTTTAATATGCATATACCGAGATACTTTATCAGAATCTCGTTTTTTATTTCTTATACTTTCAATTTCATAACAAACAAAAAATAATCCACCAATCGCAAATTCTTAGAAAATGTGTTTAAAAGATAATGGGAATAAATTTATTACACGTTTCGATTTGGAATATAAGAATACATGGAAATCGTTCTGTTCATTTAAGCGAATACATTTTAAGCGATACTCATTTGCTGTGCTGATACGTACGTATTTTTCGCGACAGCCACGCGACACATTCAATTACAAATCTATTTTTCATAAGAAAGGAGGTAAAATTGGCCTCCCGCGCCGATCGCTTCACCGGCATCATACGACTGTGGCACTGACTTTTTTATTTATAAATCACCGTATCGCCTAGTGCACTACAGGACTACTGCACCCTCGTGTCTCTGCGGAGATATGTGAGGGGCAGGGAACGGAAGGGAAGAGGGATGGCAGCTTGAATAGCCAGACTGCAGGATCCACCCCTAAGCTCTGGACTCCCTAAAGGAAGCTCAGGGGTGACGCCAGTACCCCATGCTAACGAATAAACGAAAGCCTGCGCCGGGAATCGAACCCGGGACCGTTGGCTTCGTAGTATGTTCCCATTCCCACACAAAATCAATTGAAATTGCTTTCACACATCTCAGTTACGCAGAAAAATCCCTGCTATACCATAGTCGAAGCGCCTTTTGCTTGACCGTGCTCAAGAGACAGTCAATAGTTTTTTCATGTATAAGCGTGAGAATAAAGAGACAAAATGCACAATTTTTTTTTTCAGAATTTTCTCGAATTACGTGTAACCATAGACGGATTCATGATTTGTCCCCAACTTTTCGGAACAAGCAACTAGGTCCCACTCACACTATACTATGTTATTAAGATATATGCAAGCCTTTCCTGTTCGAACCCTTGAACCCGGGACTGAATCTTAGGCTAACAGAACATGCCTTAATTGCCACTACGAACGTCAAAGTTTGGGAATGTCACTTCAGCTCTCTAACCCTATGCACCTCCTTGTGTGAATTATAGACCAATGTCATCGACAATAAAAAAAAGTTTGAACGAAAGGAGTAAAATAAATAAGGGAGTTACATGTTATGAGATTCGGCCGATACAATTTTCGAGGACGGCCGAAGTCACAGGCAGGCAGCATTTGCCGCCGTAAAAAAAAACTAAAGAAAACACATTTACTTATCTCGACGACGAAAAACGATGGGCGGTGGGTTAAGATGGAGAGCGGGAGGTGAAAAGAAAACCGTGTGGCACCAGCTGTTTACGATAATGGAACGTCGGTGGGCGCCAAACTCAATTAGAATTTGGCGGAGGGTTTCTCTTGTCGCCCGCGAAATTGTTTTCTTTTTATTCGACAACAACGCCAGCAGCCGTCGCAAAAAAAAAATACCCAACAAGGTAAGCCAGTCTCCCCCGAGCACATTCATAGAAAAACCGTCGCCTCTATTCATAATGAGATTTGGGACGGATATAGTCACCCCGTGACGTCATCGTTGTGAGCAGAACCGTTTCGATATCTGATTTCTTTTAGGTACCAAAGCACATAAACGTGGTATGAATAGTTTTGATTTTTCAGAAAGCTCTCTTAGCTCAGTTGGTTGAATTACTGATTCGCGGTGCGATGGTGACCGGTTCGCTTCCTAGTGCGGACTTTCATTTATCCTAAAATAAACAGCTACGAATACTTTAATTTCATTTATCCTTTCCCGCAGTATCTACGTGCACTCAAATAGGGCAAAAGAACCACAAGGAGCAAATGTAAAACTAATTTGTTCAACATTTACCAACGTATTTGTTGCGTAGTCCCCTTTTAGGAGACGATCTGGTTATTAACCTATACTAGGTTTTATACCTAGGTAAGGATCTTCAATGTTTACCTAATAAACGTACAAGCACCATCCCCATTTCATCCCACATTAAAGGATGGCGTGCGTACAAAATTATTCTCTCTATAAAGCGACACGAGGGGTACAATAACCTCATGTAGTTCTATCCACTACAGTGATCCGGAATAAAAAAATAATAATAATAAAAATAAAAATTCCGGAGGTACCGATCGGGAATTGAACCCGCGTCAAGGAGCATAATAGTTCGACGCGGCTACCACGGGTCCTCTGTGAAACTAATCTGCACCGAGTTACAAGTTGAACGAATTGCTAAATTTAACAGCAGCAACTGCGATGACTCGCGAAGGCGCAGTTAGTTATTTCTAGACACCCTGTAGGCGCCAATTGCAAGCGCGACGCAGAAAGTTCCCCCTGAGCGCGGCTTCGCGTAAGACACCTGAGCTATCCTATTTAACGCCAGTCGGGCTGACCAGACTGGGCGATCTCCCGCCGTGAATACCCACTTCATCTGAAGTACGGATAATGTAACGATAGATTTTTCGGTCATTTCTTCACCACTCAGTTACAATAGGCCATTTGCCAACTGCACGAGCGACGGTAATAAAGTCGTCATAAAACCAACCCCCCCCCGTCACATCCAGCTGTGTACGTCCAGTGGGCTATTTTCTTTTTACGAGCTCGAACCCACCATCTTTCGATCGGTGGGCAGACGCGCTTACCGCTAGACCAATCGGAAAATATTTGAAAATTTCGTAAATCTTCATAGTCCAGATTCACAAACAAGATTACCTTCACATGTAAGATGATTTCGATGTTTTTGCATGACTGATTTTAGCAAATGTCGTCTCGTTACGATATGGGGGGGGGGGGTGGAAGGCAGCCAAATAAATGATTTGGGTGATTTGAAAATCACTGTACGTCTGCCTGCGCATTTTTCGATGCACGTTAATTAAACGTTGCATTTTCGCTAGCCGGATTTTCAACGTTCAAACTGTAAATAAGAACGATAGGAAATAGTCCATTAAGTCGAAAATCGCCAAATTCATTCGAAAATTCATTCGCCTAATCCCCTCTTCTACGCAAAATCTAATCGGCTTTACTTCTTCGAAATTGCTTTAATCTTGGGGTATAACGGTAAACCATTCGAACAATTGGCACGTACCCAGCGGGTCGATGGGGTTAAGCGCAATAAATTACCAGAACCTTACCGCAAACGTCGGTACAATTCACGACACATTCATTGTCCGTTGCTCCTTAATTCCCCGCGATAAATCAGCTTCAAGCGGCTGAAGCCGCAAAAAAATACATCCTTGAACTAGCGTCGTGAGCCGCCTTGCAGCGACATTTCTGCGAATGAGTGATTCAAAATGGCGGACGTCATGGTTGGTCTTAACGCGAACGCCACGCGAATGGCGGCCATCTTGAATCCATATTACGTCACCGCCAAAATTCCGCGCGACGCAACGAATTCGCCTAACACTGATTTCCAAAATTCCGCCGCGTCATTCAGCGGTTGAGCAAAGCGCTCAGGCATAAATAAACCCGCAGTCTAACGGAATACACTCGATTCGATGGGCCGTGTCAGATATTGAGATTCCAAAAATAATTGCGAGTCAATCCCGCTTACGAGGGAGGGAGGGGTGAAGAGAGGGAAAGACAAATCGCGAGCGTGATCACGTCTCGAGCTCTCTTCGCCACTTTGGTAATGAACAACGTAAGTGACAAAGCAATCAAATTACCACCACCGAATCAGGGCATCGAACAGCAACACAGTGCCGATATGTACGGAAAAGCGCGATTCAGGATCTTTTGTGTTGCCGCGCGGAGCTATAGCTATAGATATAACGCGACCTAATATTAATGAAAATATTATTTCCGTCTATCCAGCCTCCCCTACACCACCACGCTGTATTACAGCGGATGTGTATTCACGACACGTCTGCGCCCCTTACGGTATATAACAGTGTATATTATAGAGATGCTTTCATTAAGCCAAACACGCAGATTTAATGCGTCCGCTGTAATAAAATAACGTCGTGAGACCTGAGACACAAAGCCGAATCATTTCTATAGCTATTATGACATGAGCATTGGTTTACAAAGCACCAAGATAAATCGCAACGTAGTTTTTCATTTGCGAACACTTGAGAGCAAATAATTGGTGCAATTTTTCACAAGTGTACATGATCGAATAAACAAAAGCACGAGCCTGGAATCGAACTCGGGATCGACAAAAACATGCGGTTATTCTACCGCTTGGGCTATGACGACCGCACATACCCTGGCTTACATGAAGAGTAAATACTCTTTAAATGGCAAAATTGATATCCAAAAATAATTTAATATCTTTTAAGAGCAAATGAAATCCTGCACAGGTGGACAGTAGTGCTAATGTAAATAGAAAAAAAAATTAAAAGCCGTTTAGACCGCATGTTCTGAAGGCGACATACAGTGTCGATCTCTCTTCGCCACTGGTCTCCTTGTACATTGTTCTTACAAAGGGAGGCTGGTCTCAGTAGGGGGAAAGACTCAATTTTTGTCACGTCGTTTTCCAGACTCTGGTCCCCACGGAGCGAGGTGTAAGAGTTGTTTCGGGAACAATTTGGTGTTCCGGGGAAAGATGTTTTCGGCGAGACTGTATGATAAACGAATTAAAACTGCAGGGCCCTGCCAGGAACGAGCTGAATTCGAGTGTCGTTCGCATGTTTATAAAAATTCGAAAAATAAAAAAGGCGATGTGGTTTGTTGCTTTTAGACTTGCGGTTTCATAGATTATGAGCAGTATGGGCCTGCGACGAGGTCTCGGTGGAGTAGCGGATAGCGTTCTCGCCTGCTGAGCCCGTGATCGCGGGTTCAATCCCCGATACTTACCAACGTTTCGAAGTTAATCCAATATTCTCACAAACCTTTAACTTCAAAGTAGACAGAAACAACATTGTTTTAAATATCATAAGAAAAATATCAGGTCATGAACACCCGGAGGATTGGTTTATCTTATTTTATTTTATTGTACACCCGTCTTATCTTAGTGGCTTTCAAGCGCTCAAAACCTTTTTGATGACAAATTTATGTCATCTAATTTGGCCAGTTGATACCAAAAGATGAATGCACCAAATTTTGCTTTTTTCTAACACCAATGCACCCTCCTTCAAAATATAGCATGAGGCAAAATGAAATATGGGCTATTCAGTGCAATAACCCAATGCAGACTTTCAAAATTTTCATTTCTTTTCGAAAGTGATTCGAACAATTTCTAAATCCCCTAACTAAATTCATCAATAAATTCAAAGTTTAAAGCTGGAAATATTTTTATCATTTTTAATCTAAATCGAACACTTTATAAAGATAAAAAATTTAAATGCATAACCAACCACACGCATGGGCATTATTACCGATTGTGGTTGTTCGAAACGCATGGAGGATAAAACGACGAATAACGGACAAATATACCGTTGATATTTTTCGATTGTTGAGGGTATCATACCTGCAATCGTCCATGTCTTTATATTCCTTTATGTACTTTCTATACGCCCTAAATAAAAACATCAGCCAATCAAAACACAAAATTACGAAAAAACTTAAAGAACCTCTCGTTAATTTCCGCACCGTTCCCACAACAAACTATCCACTCATTAATTCCGCTAGGCTCGCTGTCCCACTCCCACCACCCGACAGCGATCGCCGCGGCATCTATCGCCTTACAACCCCCTCCAACTCCCACCACGTACATGGTTAATGTATAGGCGGCGCGTCAGTGCTTCGCTGCGCACTTCCCCGGTGGCCCGACGACGAGCGCGGCACTGTACCGCGTCTAATCGCCCGCACTTGTATTTTCTGCTTGATTCGCTATCGCCCATCTCATTTGCTCGGCAATCGAATTCGCTCACGGAATAATAATGAGCTCTCTCTTCGCTCGACCCCGGTGCGGTTGCACAAAGTCTCCGACGCCGTCGAGGGAAAGAGAGAGAGAGAGAGAGATCGCGGGCACAGACTACCTACACGACACCGATACCATCTCTTCGTACGGCGTAATTTGGTCTCGGGCCAATGGGTCGGTTTTGCACCCACACCTAAGTTTGGTGGTGGTGGTGGTGGTGGCGATGGCACTCTGTTGCAACCGTTTCATTTTCCATCGTTCGTTTTCAATCTAGCCGGTGACTTCGAGTGCCGAGTTGCCTACGTCTGCCGATAGAATCGTTTGTGTGCTTCACTCATGTTATTGTACAATGTATATGGCGCACCTGGCCCATGTGTAACACTTCGGCGACAAATGTCTAGGCAAATACGATCTGGTTTGACAACACTGGGTAGCAATGCCCGTACAATAAACATACCGGCGTTGAAGACTGTCACGGTGCCAAGAAAGAGGGTGCCTTTTTTTCCTAACGTGAAATTGAACGCGTAAATCGTAGTATTTATTTTTGTGCGCCAAGCGTGTATCCTCCGGTGATCGTATTACAGAAAATACGGTCTAAACTCGGGCTTTCTTTGTTTGATTCCGAATAACTAATGTTCCCTTTAATAATTCCTCAACTGATTACAGGGCTAGAGAATATCCTGTTGTGTTATTCATTTAAATGATGACGATCATTAATTGTCAATAAAAAACCTGCGTCTGAATGCTGTTAGATACACGTTTAAGATTTTTATCTTGGTCAGATGCCTAGACTAGGGTAAATTGTCATGTCACCCCTTGGGGAAGGAGTTGGAAATATAGTAGTATAGTATTTGCAAAATATAGCAGTAGTGATAAAATAAAACATTTTACACTTGTTTTTTACACTTCCGATAAGCTATCCTGGGGTTGCTTAGGTAAATCCATTGCAATATCTCAGTATCCGTTTATAAAATATCACTACGGAACTACTAGCAGGTCCCAGGCGGATATGCCAGACGAAAAAACCGTTATCGCTTTGAAAGAAGAGAAAAGTTTCCAACTCTGACCAAAAGTAAACCGATTCTCCGCTCAATCTAGACCGGATTTTGTGTACTTTCCCCTCCTCCGACAACACAAGAAAAAAATTGCGTCCTCCAAATGGACAGTCGCCCGAATCTTTCGGCCAAAGGCAAAAAAAAAATAACCAACGGTCCAATCCGAAGGAAACATGTCACGGGTTCGACGATAATAGCGACGTCAATTCAGTCAGATATCGTAGGTTTCCAGCAATGCGGCACCGTTTCATACAACCACGACACGAAACAAGCACGCCGAGCAGAAAAAAGGAGGCAAAGTGTGAATTGACGAATAAGTGGAGCACAGAGAGAATGGAGAAAATAAAGAATGGGATAAGTTGGGCGTGGAAGTAGCGGGAGCGCCAATTTTCTTCCTGAGAGGGCGCTGACGTCAGAATTGTACTAGAGCAGGAGCTCTCAGCCTTTTTAATAGCGAGAGCTGTCGTATTTAATCCAGTCGGTAATACAACCGATAGCAGTGCGAATGGTCCCAAGTTCGACTCCCGGCCGGGCTCTCTTTAGATTTACATTTAGGTACACGTTAAAGATTCCTACCTAAGTCAGAATCCTAGGCTAGGTCAACTTACCAGGTCACAGGAGAGGTAAGCTTGTATAACAGCCGTTACAGTATCAAAAAAATTGGTGTAGGCTGCAGAAGATCTCGCTTTCGTGAGAATAAAATTAAGTCAAACTGCCTAATTTTAGAACCGAAGGTCATACAGAGGAGCAGTGTGTTGTAATGGTTTTAGCACGTAGGATTTTTAGAGCGAGATAGGGTAGCCAGAGGTCGCCACATGCCTTGTCGCGAATAGCCAATAGGCGATACCGGATAGAGAAAAACAACGAAGGTTTCTCTCTATCTCGCTCGTTCCTTCCCCCCTCCCCTCCCCTCCCAGAATGATAGAAACCTTTCAAATAGCACTCGAGCAAAAGCTAATGCACCGTAAACTTTATATCGTCCCGTTTTAACCGAGCGCGATCAATGGGTAATGTGAAACACTCTGACCGTTGGATTTTCATGCCTGGCGGTCCAGCAATACCCAAATTGGCCTTTCCCGGTGGCCCCCGATATGATCGCTAACAAAGGAGTTCGGGAGAGGGTTTGAACAAATATTGAAGGCTCTTTTTTGGAGGGCAATAACAATGCATCATGGTGCATGTTACGTTATCGTTTTCTTGAAGATTCATTTCGTTGATAGTTATGAAAGGAAAGAAGCAAAATTTGAAACTTTTCTTCTGTAGTCGGTTTTGCATGCACATAGTATTTTTAAATACAGTATTTTTTAAACAAAATCTTAATATCAATTGTAAGAAATAACTAATATTCAAAACGAAACAATAATTTTTTTAATTATGTCGAAGCCTGTGGCGGCAGTGCAATCAACGTTGGAATTTAAAAAAAAAAAATTGAGAAATAAATCAAAAATATGGCAGAAATGGGATTTGAACCCACGCCAGAGAACTGGACTGCGATCTTAACGAAGCGCCTTAGACCGCTCGTCCATCCTCACATACTTGTACCATGAACTTTTACATTGAATGTGTTTTTCAAACTGACTGCTTGAGAAAATTTGCTTTTTTTTTACAAATACAGTGTAATTTGTTATTAAAATTTAGAACGGTGATGTGCCATAATATGCACGTTAAAAATAACATTTTTGAAAAAATAAATTACCGAAAAAACTTTAATCTTTTGTCGTTTTAAATAAAGTATCGTTGTTTGTTTTTTCTACATCGAGATTTATGAAGTAAATTTAACAAAGCCAGAACAACAGCTAATTTTTTTAACGAAAATTTCTGAACCACCCGAGTTGGAAAATAAAATGATCCTTTGTACACAGTGTACAACAAACACCCTGTATAGGCAAAGAAGTGTACCATTAGATTACAAAACGACAATCCTCAAACTAGACACACACAACCGAAATATATCCCGATATTGCAATCAGTCATACACAGCGAACACAGCTCCACAACCAATAAAAGAAGCCGTATCCACATCTACAGAAAGTAATAAAACCAACATCGAATTAACGACCCGCCATAACCCAACAACACCCGCACTCTACCGCCTACACGTCGATGATCTGCAGTCGGCGGAGCCAACATGGACCAATGGCAGCTTGGGAACCTTGACCCACATGCAAGCGAGCGTGACGCGCCAATCGGTAACTGGCTGCCCCTGGCCTCGAACGCGGCGGGCAATCACACAATGCGCGACTGTCGTGCGTGGAAAATGGCGGTCGGGAGCGCACGTTCGCCAAAATGTCGCCGCTGATGCCACAACCGCGAGGAGACAACACAAAGGAGACAGGCAGGAAATGGTTCGCGTTAGGCTTTTTATG
>JAUJYS010004796.1:0-11586 GCA_033995665.1 Melogona broelemanni | reverse complement strand
AGCCCTTCCCTGCCCCTCACATATCTCCATAGAGACACGAGGGTGCAGTAGTCCTGTGGTGCAATAGGCGCTACGGTTGACTTAAAAAAAAAATAAAAAATATATCAACAAGTCCTTGCTAACATTATACCAGAATACAATCGATCCAGTTACACGACAAATTTGTATTCACATGGTTTCCAAAGTACACGTTAAAGACCCCTACCTAGGTCAGAAGCCTAGACTAGGAAAAATTCCAAATTACCAGGTCGCTCCCTGGGGGGGTGGGGGTGGTAAACCTCCTGACGAAAAAGTACAATACCATATATTCCCCACATATTGTCATGATGCTACGGCGCGGCAATTACCCCATCTAAATCTAAATCTAAAGTCCACGTGTACACATTCATCGAGGAGCGTTTGGAAACTAGTACAAAAACTGACAATGGCACTACATGCTCGCACGTCGCTTAGGCCTAAATGTGTTATTGTCAAAGCACTTAGTGCTCGTCTAACCTTACTGATCGGTGTCAGTTTTTCTGTACGATGTGCCGGGTAAGGAAAAGAAAAACATACCTGTTGTAATCATAGTTGCGTGCCGGCTTGGAGTACCAGGGATGGACTAGAGGCGGGGTAGCCAGCGTGCGAGCACAGGCTGTCACAAATTTCTCGTCCTTCTCGGTGTATCGGTCGGCGAATGCATCCTCCAGTTCTGTCAAAATCTTGTCATGATCGGCAACAGTTAGGTCTTCTTCTGGAGCAACCAATTCTTCAGGGGTCGTGGCCTTGTCATCAACAATCTTTTCTTCAATCGCAGCTTGTTCATCACCAGAATCCGCCATTTTAATATGTCTCGCTACAAGTGATGGGAGATTGTATTATGGCTATCGATAGTGGATTTTGATGCACCACATCGCGATTGTTTGATTTCGTACAATGGTTATGAAGAACTATCGACAGCATAATGGAAATTTTCGTTATTTTGTTATTTTTACTTTCTCACGATTGGATTAAAATTTCGTAACTTTAGATATGCAGAAAATACTTGAATTTCGTAACTATTTAGAAATTGTTAATCCTAAAATTAAAATGAAGTTAAACACATTTTGGAAATTATACGTTCCAAAAATGCAGGAAAATTAATTTTAATTCATCATGATCAATCATTGCAAAATAATTTCTAAATTAGGTTTAGAACTTTTTAGAATGCGAATTAAAAATAACACCCAGACAACTGATTTTTTAAGAAAATTTTATATTGAAGCAAAGCAATGTAAACGTACCAAAATAACAGAGGTTGGGAAGAAACAAAAAATTATATTTGAAAACGGTAGGTACTCATTTTTGTTTGAGTATCAAATATCCTCGCAACAGCCAACAAAAATGCTATTACACATTTCGAAATTTTGAAAAATAAGCCACGTAAAAGAAACCAAAATAATTAACTCAAGTTTCCAGTAAGTATTGTCTTATTTAGAAGACCAAGTCAGGTAAAAATAATTCATGGTCCTCCAAAGTATTAATGGTCAACATTCAGAAACATACGCGTAACAAGCAGTGATGACACCGAACGAATGCAATATCGTAGAGGCAACAAAACCGACTTGCCGAATCGATTCCACAAATTAACATTCTGTAAATTGGACGACGGGAATGTTACAACCTCCTCGCACAAGAAGCCACTCTTATTTTTCAAATTCCACACCTCAAATCTTAGGTAACCTGTTCGTCCTGGCAATGTGTAGTTCGTACAGCAGTTCGTTGACGTGATAGTAGAACGGGTTGTCGTTCTGATCCATGTCCGGTTCGTACGGCATGCCGTCGCCGCCGCCTCCACCATCTTCACTTCCTTCCCCGACGCCATTCTGAAACATGGAGTGGACCGAGCCGTTCCAGCTTGAGCCGGATTGTTCCACAGCCCCGTTCACACTCACACACTGTTGCTGTTGTTGCTGAATCTGCTGAAATTGCTGAAGGTGTTGCTGGTAGGGATCGTGACCGGGTCCTCCGTGGTGATGGTGGTGGGGAGACAGGAGTCCATGGCCGTTGGAAGAAGTGGAGGGACCGCCGGCAGCTGCTGAACTTGCACCTGGATGGCCACTGTAACCGTTAGAGGTGGCCGCGAACAGGTGGTCCGGACAGGTGGCGCCCATGGCGTGGCATTTGTCGCACGGCGGAACCTGGACAAGGAGGGAGATGAAAGGGTGTTTCGAGTTAATCGTGGATGCCGGTCACAGCGGAAATAATACTGTAGGGTTCCTGAAATGTTTCTCAATTTTGGTGCTAATTTTTTTTTCTACTTTCAAATGTGCTGAAGGGCCCCAGGATGGAACAAAAGATGAGAGGTCGAGTCGAGAATGGAAACCGTGATCAGTTGCACCACGAAGTTGGTTTCCACCGACTAAGCTGATAAGAGTCGTACGCAGTTTTGGGACTACCTCCCGTGTTAAAGTTTTTAAAAATTATCTTTGGTTCCAACAAGTCTACAAGCTATTCTGAAAACCGATAGCCTTTGTAGAAATTGCTGAGGAAAGATTTGAGTGTGCGTTCATCGTATTGTAGGACAACCTCGTTTTTTGCAGCTAATTAGTCCTGTATTGATTATTACCTCGTGATGATCATCTTCTTGACCCTCGTTATCACCATTAATCCTGGAAAAAATAACAATAAGAATTTTAATGAATAAATTCTTCAAACGTCGGCGCAAAATAACCTTTACGCAAAACAACAAATTACAGACAAGTAATAAAAATTAACAAATTTGTATTTATTTATTTTTATTACATTTAAATTTAATCGAGAAAGGCTAATTACCTGATGTGAAGATTGTTGATTCGCTTCGATATGGGAACAAATTCACCATCATTGTCGTCCGTGCGATCACGAGGCCTCTTGCGACTGGAAAAAAAAAATAACAAAAAAATGTAGGCGTGACTGGGATTTGAGCCAAAAACCAATATCGAATACAAATCGGAATTATTTCCTGATAGTGATAGTTCAGCAAATGACTAACCATTCGAAACACAACTTATCGTTGGTTGACAAACTGAACAGTTTGTTATAAACTTTCCGAAATAAAGATCATTATTCAGTCACTGGAATAAACAAATTTCAAATTCCAATTTTCAAGTCTCGACAACGGGCAGGCCGCACCCGGCCCACCTGTGAACACCATCAATAAGCAACCTTCAAACATTTTGCCAGAATGCTACGGCTCGGCGATTGCCTCATCTAAATGTAAATCTAAAATCGATTTTTTAAAAAACATAGTCCATCCGCTGTGGCCGAGAGGTAGCTTGCTCGCTCGCCAACCAGCCGATCTGGGTTCGATTCCCAGTGCAACCGATCGTTGTATTGGCTCGTAGTACTGAGCGGAGAAAGGCAATGGCAAACCACTTCTGTATTCTGCCAATAAAAACACAGGTGTCGGGGGATCGAGGGTCGGGGTCCGGAGACGACACGCTGATGTTAACAAACCAGTCCCAGGGCTAATCAACACAACATTTCCCTCGTCATAGGCCCCCCAAGGGGCTGCTTGCGGGTTCAACTTGTAAAATAGTCGACGAAGTGGCTAAAATGACCAGATAATGGTGGCTTCGGTGGTGGCGCCATCTGACGTGCAGACATTACACGTCCACGGCGTTACTCTAGCAATCGCTTCTACAGTCACCATGTACAAGTAATTTTAGCAGTAGTCGAATTTAGGCCAGGCCGACGCAATCGGAGCACAAAGAAATGTCATTCTTGACAAATTCAACCAATAACATCCATTTTTTACCTAGACTGATCCATCCCTTCCGTTCCGCACTTGAAATTAATTTTGTTTGATAATGTCGTAAAAATCAGCTGCATTTCGCTACAAAACACAAATGAGCATGACTCGCTTGTCGCAGCTTGAGGCTTGACTCACTCAGTCGCGTGAGGCTTGAATATCGATCGAATCGATAATTCAATAATATCGAATGGATGCAATCGCCCATCTTGTATTTAAAACAAGTTGAAAGATGGATGCCAGAAATATGTACGGAAATTTTGGTGGACCACTTTGGCATAATGGCCCTACTCCGGGTTCATTTTACGATTTTCCGGCGACGGCCGCGCCGAGCAACAAGATCATCAAACACACCTTGTAAGTAGCGAGGTCAAAACTAAAAAAACTGGCGTAGAAATAAGAAATACCGTAGACGGAGCTTAAGCCTAACTCCAGCATCCCTGTGTGATTCAGCATATTTCTGTTGTGCCAAAGCTAGATAGACTACACAAATTTTACTAAACCTAGACCGTTGGTCTGAAAAATTGTAGAGTTACTGGGCCCAATTTTAGAGTTAGATAACACGATGTGTCGTGGCTCAATGGCTATTTCCGTAATTGAACGGGAATTGTGTTTTGGGCAGGCCGGCCACTAGCGGTCAGGTCAGCCCGTAGGGTTATAAAGGAGATTAAAGAGAGGGAGGCAAGTTTCGAAAAAAATGAAGTCTGGGGAAGGCGATTGTTTTATTTTTAGCAGCGTTCCTGTACTATCATGTGCATAACTCGTTGGGGGGGGGACATGATGGCTTACGTGTTTATTTAATTCATTTTTTAAATAGGTCCCCCTCAACCACCGGAACGTCAGTTCTGGGCATCAAGTTTGATGGCGGTGTGGCCATTGCGGCCGACGTTCTCGGATCCTACGGCTCGCTGGCTAGATACCGTAATTGCCAGCGCGTCATGAAGGTCAACGATTCCATCATCTTGGGCGCCGACGGAGACTACGCCGACTACCAGTTCTTGAAGAACGTCATCGAGGACAAAGTGTAAGCACCTTTTTACAATCTCAATATCTACATGCCTATGACGGGGTTTAAATCTAATATTTAAAATTGTATTGAACTCTGAGGAGGGCAGATATGACTTGGGTTGAACATTTTAAATACCTTATTTTCAATGGTAAACCGTTTAAAATCCAGAAATCGCTGTATTAAGTCCAAATAGTGAATGTCGCTGGATAAATAATGTTTACGTATGTCATTGGTGGCTCATATTTTGTAAAAACTTGTTTCAGAATCAAGGAGGAGTGCGCGGACGATAACTACAGTTTGAAGCCGAAATCCCTGCACTGCTGGCTGACTCGAGTGATGTACAACAGGTAGGGTGACCACTGCGTTGGTATAATATCGTAAATTTCGGGCCACGTAATGTATTTGAATATTCAACCGGTTTTCTATATATAATTTATGTATATATCCATTTTTTTAGACGTTCCAAGTTTGATCCTCTGTGGAACACGTACCTTGTCGGTGGACTCGAAAATGGAGAACCGTAAGTCAATTTTTTTTACACTAAGTGTCAGTTTGGTTTGGTCATTCCATAATTAAATTGATTACAACACATGACATTCACTATATCACGATTTAGTTTTTTGGGATTCGTGGACAAACTTGGTACCGCCTTTGAAGGACCGCATATTGCTACCGGATACGGAGCGATGATTGCGCTGGTAAGTTTTGGATGAGCACGATGAATCAGTATTGCTTCATTGGGATATCCTGTGGCGCTATTCAGTTGAATCAATATATAAAAATATCGATAAATGTTGACCTTATTGCATTGTTTGTTCAATCTAGCCCATGATGAGGGAGGCCTATGCCAATAACCCCAAGATGACCGAAGTTGAAGCCAAGAAGCTTCTGACCGACTGCATGCGAGTTTTGTTCTACAGAGATGCCAGAGCTTTTTACAAGGTTCGTAATTTGATATGTTTCCTTTGCACTGAAAGGTGATTTTAGCAGCAAGCTATTAATTACCGTCGTTATCAATTACCGTCATTTATTTACTATGAGATTTCCTTCCTGTGAACTTAAAATAGTAGAAGACAAGACTAGTTTGTTTCTGAACATTGTGATTCTTTAAGATAGTGAAAAATTTAGTTAATTTGTTGGTAATGGGTTTGATTACGTCTAATGCTTTTGATTATTTGATTTTGCGCTTATGTTTCCTAGCATGTTTATTGTGATGTTGATCTCTTAATTCTGTTTTTATAGTACGAAATTGCTGTCGTCACGAAAGATGGTTCGTCCATCGAAGGACCTTTGGAATTGAAAACTAATTGGGATGTCGGACTCATGGTTGTGTAAGCAGTTTAATTTGTATACATTGCTTTGTTTAATTTGTATACATTGTACTGTTTAATTTGTATATAGGACATTAAAACGTGTTTTTTCTTTTTTTTTTGTTTACAGTGAGAACTGACTGCTTTGAAAGGAACCTGATAATTTTGTTGAAAATGTATTCAAAATATGAACCAGTGTGAAATAAACTTTTTTTCCACAATATTTTTTGGTGCTATGATTAGCTGGTGTAAATATACGTATATAAAGCGATGTATGATAAATTTTATAGATTATAATTTCTGTGGTAACGATTGTGAAAGGAACAGATATATTCCGGTGTGATCTTTGATCGCTGAATAACATGGCAGCGGCAGTTTAAAGAACTAAGGGGACAACGCCGAAAAATAATAGACGAACAGTCCTGGGAACTCCCGATTAGAAATAATGGTAAACCATTATTTTACGTAGAAAAGACGTTTGCGAAACAATTAAGTTGAGGAGACAAGAAGCACTACTTGTTATTGAACTTGAAACTTAGTTTAATAAACGAGTATATTTGCATAATACACGGATTGATGTGGATTATTAAGTGTAACGAATTGTTTCGTGACTCTACAACATGGAGCCGGAAACGGAAGTGAGTTAACATAACGAACAACACATAGCATCGTCTGCATGCCTGTACGAGGTTAAGGAACGACGCCTCAAGGCTCCCTCCAAACCTGGACGCCAGCCTACGCCAAGTCAAATGTAACAAATTTAGTATTGGTAGGGGGGCGAACAGGTTTACTAACATCACGCATGCACGACTTAGGGGCTGGGGGAGGGGCACTAGGGAACATAGGGGTAACAGTGGTATCAAACAGCTGGATGAACGCCGGTTTTAGGCGATCAATCGAAATATTTTTATGCGCGCCATTCATATCAACACCAAACACTTTATCAGTTCTTCGCACCACCCTAAACGGACCTTCCCACGGTGGCTGAAGCGCGTGGCGTACCGAGTCAGTCCTAACAAACACTTTGGACGCTCGGGGCAACTCCTTATGTACAAAGACCGCCTTTTTAGAATGCGCGCTCATGGGTACGGGTTTTAAATTACGGAAGTGCACACGCAAACGGTCAATAAAGTCGTGGTGGGACACGGCTGGCCCTGGTTCAAAGAAATCCCCCGGCAACCTGATTGGCATGCCAAATAACATTTCTGAAGGCGTGGCGCCAATGTCTTCCTTAAGGGTGGAACGGAAGCCCAACAGAATCGCAGGTAGCGTAGATACCCAATCCGTCGTCGCGTGAGCCATGATCGCGGCCTTCAACGGCCTATGGAAAGTTTCCACGAGGCCATTGGATTGAGGATGATAACCCGTTGTTCGGTTGCGCTTAAATCCTAGGAGTCGGCCAAATTCTCGAAAGAGGTCCGACTCAAAGTTTGAACCTTGATCAGTGGTCACTGTCAGCGGGCACCCGAACAACGGCACCCACTCCTCGATGAATTTTCTTGCCGTCGTTAACGCTGTCGCGTCGGGGATTGGGTAGCACGCTGGGAACCTGGAAAATCGGTCAACAACAGTGAGGCAGTAGCGGCACCCTCTAGACGGGGGCAGGGGGCCGATCAAGTCAATGTGAACATTATCAAATCGTTGCGAAGGCAATGAGAAACTGCCCAACTTAGAATGAGTATATCTATCAATTTTAGCTCGTTGGCATTGCAGGCAACCTCTCGTCCACTCGGCCACATCCGCCCGTAGTGAAGGCCACATGAACCTCCGGGATACTGCTACCCGAGATTTGGCCACCCCTGGGTGATTTAAGGAGTGGATGGACAAGAATACTTGCTCACGTAAGGATACAGGAATATAGGGGCGACGTACACCAGTGGACATGTCTACGTACAGTAGGTATGTCGAGCCGTCAATGGGCTCTGGAATGAGCTGCAGTGATGAGGCTGACTTATCCGCCAGTAATTTCGAGAGCTCTGTATCACTTCTCTGTGCGGACGCTATCTCCAAAGCTGACATTGCCATGGGAAAATCAATGGCGGCCACCTGGGGTGGCAGTACGTTATCAGGCCAATCAACTCTGGACAAGGCGTCCGCTACCACATTGTCTTTACCCGACACATGCATAACCTGTGGGGAAAACTGCCCAATATAATCCAGGTGACGACACTGTCTGGGTGATTTACTCTCTGTGGAGGCCGTCGCTGCATATACCAAAGGTTTATGATCTGTCATTAGTTTGAACGGCCGCTGCTCTAATAGATGCCGGAAGTGTTTAATGCCTTCGTAGGCCGCTAGCAATTCTCTGTCAAAGGTACTGTACTTAGACTGGGCAGGGGATAGCTTTCTGGAAAAGAAACCTACTGGATGCCAATTAGTACTACCTTTCTCCCGCTGCTGTAGGGACGCACCGATCGCAAATTCCGATGCATCAACAAACAGAGCTTTTTCGGTGTCATCTTTTGGGAAAGTTAACGTCGCCGCGGATACTAACGAATCTTTAACTGTCTGAAACGCTTGACTAGCTTCAGTGGTCCATGGGATGGGACGCTTGTCGTTTTTGCAGCTACCTTTCAAATACTCGTTAAGTGGGGCTTGCTGCTCTGCTGCCGCCGGGAGGAATCTCCGAAAATAATTTAACATCGCTAAGAATCTACGGAGCTCAATGTGCGTTTTAGGTTTCGGGAATTTTGACATCGCGGAAATTTGCTCTGCTGGTGGGGAAATTCCCTGCTCAGAAATTACATACCCCAAAAACTTTACTGTCGGCATTGCTATGTGGCATTTCTCTAGATTAACGATCAACCCATGCTGCTCCAACCGGGCAAATAACTGGCGAAGGTGGACTTTATGGTCCTCCTCGGTGGCTGAAGCAACAAGGATATCGTCGAGATATGCTACTGTTGCATCCAGACCTCGGATCACCCCATCTATAAACCTTTGGAATGTTTGCCCCGCATTCCTCAGCCCAAACGGCATTACAAGAAATTCGAAAGAACCGAAAGGTGTAGTCACGGCAGTTTTGTGAATGTCCTCAGGGGCTACCGGGATCTGGTAGAACGCCTTACGCAGATCTATAGTACTGAACCATTTACACCCAGACAACCTAGCTGTGATATCGTGCACGTGGGGGACAGGATACCTGTCTGGTTTTGTTATTGAATTAAGCCCAGTATACACCCCACACATGCGCCAACCCACCCCTCCAGAATTTTGTTGCAAATGAATGGGGGAGGCAAAGTTGCTACACGAGGGTCGGGCCAGGCCTTGACGGACAAGTTCGTCCATCTGAGCCTTCGCGTCACGATACTTTTCCGGACTGAGCCTGCGTGGGGGGCTGAAACAGGGGGGGCCTGACGTATCTATATGATGCACTGTGGTGTGCAGCGACTCCATCGGGCGACGGAGGATCGGCTGGACCACCGCCGGGAACTCTTTTGCGATGTCGATCATGGTTACTTTTCCCAACGCTGCAATACTAAGCGACCACGGGGCACACCTACCGATCGCAGATAATTGCCCGGTCGAAGCTTTAACTACACAACACCTCTGTGTGTCAACAAGTAGACCATACGTAAAGAGGAAATCAGCACCTAAAAGAGCATAGTCAACATCAGCAACAATACAAGACCATGGCACTGGTTCACCTAGCCCCAAATCGACAATCAGAGAACGGGTACCAAACGTTTTAATTACGCTGCGGTTAGGCGCAGTTAATTTATCGTGCCGATCTGGAAGGTCTGACAGGGTCTTCGGAACCAGGGAGAAGGCGGCACCTGAATCAATAAGGTACACAATGCGGGTTTGACAGTCGGTGATAAATACTCTGAACCGATCTAAACCTGCGGTCACCGCACTGACCGTAGGCAAGCTTAGTTTTTTCCTTTAAGTGTGAGGAAGGTCTCGTAGTCCCTGCAGCGTCCGCCCTGGTCTGGAGTTTTGCAGTGATCCGCTTCATCTCCCCACGCCGCGTGGTACCAACACTGGTCCGGTGGTGGGACTAGGTACCGATGGCTCGAGCGGCGCGCTGGACTCCCGGCCTTGGATCGGGATCGACTGTCAGGCTTGGACTGAGACCGGCTTGCCGACTTCGACTGGGACCGACTGCTAGGGCGTGAATATGAGTGTGGCCGCGCATTCAGCTTTTTTAACTCTACCAGCACCTCGCGCATCACTTCATCTGTCGTCAGCTGGGGTTGCGAGGGGGGTGGCGAGCGCACACGCGACCGTGACTCACGACCAACTGCTACGATGGCTGGATCAATGCTGTGCGCGAAGCTCACCTGCCCTCCGTCGCTTCTGGAGACAGCAGCAATGTGTGAGGCCGTCGATGGAAGCCAGCGCAGGGCACTCGCAATGGCATCCGCTTTTAGGGCCGCCTCTTCTAGCGTGCCCGCGTGGGTCAGCACGGTGGTGTGCATCGATTCTGGTAAGGCACGGACAAAAACTCGCTTCATAACTCGCTCGTCGAAAGCCGACCCAGACATTGCCCGCATCTCTCTAAGCAACTCTGATGGTCGACGGTCGCCCAGCGCAAGTTGGTCGAAGAGTTGCCAACATTGATCCTCCTGCGATAAACCGAACTTGGCGATCAGGAGCTCTTTCGCATCGTCGTAGATCGTGTCCATTTTGGCTTTCTTGCGCAACGGACGCAGGATGTTCTCTACACCAGTAGCGTCGAATGAGTGCTGTTGTAGAATCCGGAATAGCCCGAGTTGAGAGGTCACGCCCATATCCAACGCAAAGTCCTCCAACAAATCGAACCAGTACTCCGGATTGCGGTCACGGAACGGCGGCAGGAATGGAGGTGGCATCACCCCCGCGTTGTTACCCGCTATCGCTCCCGATACTGGAGGAATTTGGGGGTGTGCCGACGGGGCACTGGCACCCGCTTGAAGCGGTTGGCTACCGGCTGTGGCCTGAACACTCAATACAGCTTGCTGTTGTTGCTGGTTACTCACGTTTAGCGCCGCCGGTTGACTCGATTTGGACGCAGCCATAATATTGGCCACTGCCTGCATCACTTGCGCTGCAAAGAGCGGATTGGACATGTCCATCGAAGGTTGTACGACGTGTTGACTCAGGCCAGCAGTCGCAGCTGCGGTCGAATTTGTCACAGTCGACACGGACTGAGATGTTGCCGTCGTAACTTGTGTGTTAGGGGGGGTGTTCGTCGAACTCATTCTCGGAGAAAGCACCAAAATATTGTCTTCCAGTACAAACTCACCGCCGGATTCGTGCTCAATTCGACGGGCTCCGTGCCGCGTCAGCATACAACTCGGAATACGACGCACCCCCTTCGATCACAACCGCTCAGTATGTCCGAACGTCGGATGGAGACTGCTTTGTACACGACGCGCTTCTCCGCGAGGCCTAACTTCACTTACCTCTGACTCCAGATCAGAAGGTTGCGTGTTCAGATCACGTCAGGGTCACCAATGAGGAGACAAGAAGCACTACTTGTTATTGAACTTGAAACTTAGTTTAATAAACGAGTATATTTGCATAATACACGG